>OX451738.1:1280117731-1280381495 GCA_948472305.1 Vicia faba
AAGTCCTCTAACCAATTCCTTTGGTCCCGTGTCATTGTGATTTACCAATCTCAAGTTATGGCCTTTGACTTAAAGTCCCTTTTTGTTGACTTTTGAAAATGACCTATAATGTTGAAATTGATAACTTTTTGTGAGAGCATCTCTTGGACTTGAAGTGTGAAGAGGAGTTGTAGGAAATGTATTTCTCTTCAAAATGAGATTTGGATGGAATTTTTATGATAATCCATGTGAAAGTTATGCCTTGGTCAAGTTACAGTTGACTTTTTCAACTGTCCAAATATGGAAACTTTTGCATCTTGAGACTTTTTGAGCCAAGCTTTGAGAATCATGATCAAGAATTGATCAAATGATGTTTGTGGCTTCAAAATGAGATGTTGACCAAAAATTTGAACTTTTGACTGTCAAATGACCATTTTGCCCCTGCAGTTGACTGTTGAGCAATTAGGGTTTTTGACTGTGCAATTTTGTGCTGTAAGTCTTGAAACTTGGTATGAGGATGCTTGACCATATTTGTAGGCATGTGGGACTTGATTGGACCCTTGAAAACTTCAATTTCTTTGCCAGAACCAAAACCCTAGTTTTTGACTGTTAGGAGGCCCTTGAACTGTGCAACTCTTGAGGAGATTTTGAAGCATGCTCTTTGCCATTCTTGAAGAATATGGGAGGGCAAATTTTGGGGTACAACAGTTGCCCCTGTTCAATCTTCTTAGACCTGAGGATGCAGATTGGCTGACGTGCTTTTCGTAATCCGAAGGTGGAAGATGATTGAACACTAGAGTGCCCAGAAATTTGCGCTCACATAGTAGTGTGATGGTGGGAATGGGCTTACAGATGCCATTTGGAGATTGATGGATAGGATGATGGGCTTACAGATGCCATGCTAAGAAGTGATGGATAGGTGGATGGGCTTATAGATGCCATCTGGATGTTGATCGCGTAAGAGATTCCTTAGCGAGAGTTTGTGTACCTGAAAAAGAAAATGATTACCTGACCTGTTACAGGAGCTAGTCTTCAAATTCTTTGTGTAGGATGTACCCTGACTGGTTACAGGAGCTGGTCTTCAAATTCTTGTATAAATGTGTCATGTCTGGTTACATGAGCTGAATCTGGAGCTTCAAACGGTGATGAATGAACCAGGGATGGTTACTACCTCAACGGGACGGTGAGAGAACCTTGGGCGATTACTACCTCAACAGGAACGCTGAGAGAACCTTGGACGACTTCAACCTCAACAGTAACGCTGAGAGAATCTTGGGCGACTTCTACCTCAACAGTAACGCTGAGAGAATCTTGGGCGACTTCTACCTCAACCGTAACGCTGAGAGAATCTTGGATATCTTCTACTGAGTCTTTATTAGGAAAATCTATTAGGGGTCGATTTAACTGGACTAGAGAAGGCCTTTGACTGGATAAAAAACAGGAAAATCTTAGGGTCGATTTAACTGAACTGGTCTAGGTCTTGAAATCTTCAACTGGATAAGAAACAGGGAGATCTTAGGGTCGATCTGACTGAACCAGAGAAGGCCTTTGACTGGATAAGAAACAGAAAAATCTTAGGGTCGATTTAACTGAACCGGTCTAGGTCTTGAAATCTTCAACTGGATAAGAAACAGGGAGATCTTAGGGTCGATCTGACTGAACCAGAGAAGGCCTTTGACTGGATAAGAAACAGTAAAATCTTAGGGTCGACTTAACTGAACCGGTCTAGGTCTTGAAATCTTCAACTGGATAAGAAACAGGGAGATCTTAGGGTCGATCTGACTGAACCAGAGAAGGCCTTTGACTGGATAAGAAACAGAAAAATCTTAGGGTCGATTTAACTTAACCGGTCAAGGTCTTGAAATATAGCTGAGAACTTAACTGAATCTTTCCTGAAAGGTAAAGGTCAGTCATATGCAATGCATGATATGGATCAAGCAATGATGTTCTCAACCTAAATGAGATTTGTAAGATATGATGCGTATATGCATGCTATAATGTATGGAAGTGCGATGTTTATGAATGTATGTTTGTCGTCTAGGAAAGTAAATCCTTGACGGGTGCCGGGAAGTCATGTCCTGGGCTGATGTTGAAGAATAGATTTTGCTTCCGCTGGGGATGATAGTTGCAAGAATACCGGTAGGAGAAGATGACTCTGTTGGGGAATGAACTTGGCGAATGGATTACTCTGCGGGGAGAAAAGTATTATAACGATCTTGCTGGGAAGCAATACTCTGTGGGGAGAGAGGTATGCTGTTGAAATGTTGATGGTAATTTTGCTGGGGATGCCATTGTTGTGTTGGAAGCATTAATAGACTTCGCTGGGGATAAGAAGACTTCGCCGAGAGCGATCTTTCCGTGGCTTTTGGCTGAGGATAACCCAGTTATATCCTGGTAGGGAAATAACTCTTTGAATAAAGCCGGGAGACGTGTTCGTGCTTTGCGGATCCTCCAATTTTGCACGAAAGCTCAATTAAAGTATATGGTTAGCTTTGGAATCAATCAATTAATATAAATCCACAAAAAAATGCAATGAGAATGCTTGAAAACTGAAACACGAATATGTATATTTTCATGAAAAGTGAAACATATTTCTACCAATTCTTTGTGTTAAAACTAGTGGCTTTGATCCAGGAATGTTCACTGATGCTTCAGGACTGTAATGGAGTCAATATTTTGCCTTGAAACTCCTTGAAATCGTGATTTCAGTTTTTGAAAATTTGGAAAAAATGCCAACTTTGTTCTTCAGATGGGGCGCAGCTTAGAGGTCCCCTGCACTAGGGTTTTGATCAGTCTTATATGAGGATGGATTAGGGTTGAGTTTTTGATCCAAAAATCCTTGCATTGATGAGAACAATATTTGATTTTCATGCATAATTTTTCAATCTTTTTCACATGTGTTTTGATACCAATTATGTCCCAATCACCTTGATTCTTTCCATATCAGATGATGCACGAATCTTGAAGATATTTCATGCATAAAAAGATTTGAAAAGCTTGCTTTGGTATTTTTTCCATATTTTAATTAATCAAATGAATTATTTGCAATTAAAAATTCAAATAAATAAATAAAAATGATGAATAAATTCCCTTTGGGCCAAATGGTCGTGCACATGCTTTGGGTGATGAATCTTGGAAGAAAATGTGGCCCATTAGCAATTTTAAGGCATTTGAAGCAAAGTTGACTTTTCAAAATATCCAAAAATTTCCCAACTTCCACAAGGCATGTCTTGCTCAATTTTTAAGCTTTGATCATGTTCTTGGACATTTTGGAAAGGTCTTGAAGTCCTCTAACCAATTCCTTTGGTACCATGTCATTTTGATTTACCAATCTCAATTTATGGCCTTTGACTTAAAGTCCCTTTTTGTTGACTTTTGAAAATGACCTATAATGTTGAAATTGATAACTTTTTGTGAGAGCATCTCTTGGACTTGAAGTGTGAAGAGGAGTTGTAGGAAATGTCTTTCTCTTTAAAATGAGCTTTGGATGGAATTTTTATGATAATCCATGTGAAAGTTATGCCTTGGTCAAGTTACAGTTACTTTTTCAACTGTCCAAATATGGAAACTTTTGCATCTTGAGACTTTTTGAGCCAAGCTTTTAGAATCATGATCAAGAATTGATCAAATGATGTTTGTGGCTTCAAAATGAGATGTTGACCAAAAATTTGAACTTTTGACTGTCAAATGACCATTTTGCCCCTGCAGTTGACTGTTGAGCAATTAGGGTTTTTGACTGTGCAATTTTGTGCTGTAAGTCTTGAAACTTGGTATGAGGATGCTTGACCATATTTGTAGGCATGTGGGACTTGATTGGACCCTTGAAAACTTCAATTTCTTTGCCAGAACCAAAACCCTAGTTTTTGACTGTTAGGAGGCCCTTGAACTGTGCAACTCTTGAGGAGATTTTGAAGCATGCTCTTTGCCATTCTTGAAGAATATGGGAGGGCAAATTTTGGGGTACAACACATAGACAATCATCAAAGTCAAACGGGCTTGAAGAATGGTTGGGCCTTCAGATTTCCAAACATACCTTCTAATTGGGCCATCACCCCCCTGGTTTATTCTTCTTTTTTTATATTTTTTCCATTTAATTATTTTACTATTAATTATTATTATTATTATTTAATTAACCAGATTAACTTTTTTTTCATAATAAAATTCAGAAAACTAAAAATGTAATATTTTTATTATTTTTATTATTTATTAAATTCACCCTTAATTTATTATTTTGTAAATAAATATAATTAATTAATTTAGTTGTTTTAATTAGGTTAATTTCATTATTTTCACAATATTTTAAAATCAACATAGAATTAGGGTTTTTACTAACTTTTGACTATTTTTATTTATTTCCTAAAAAACATAAAAACTCAAAAAAACATCTTTTTTTTATTAATTAATTAGTTTTTAGGTTTAATATTAATTAAATGCCAAAAAAAAAAGTTTCTTTCTCAAAAAAGGGTCAAAACCCTAAGGACTTCTCCGATTCAATTCTTTTCGCGCATATTATTTTTGATCATATTTATGTATTTGCTCCGAGGATGTAATAGCTTTAATTAGGACTTTTTATCGCTTTCATTTAATTTCTCGCATTTACTTTTCAAGGGTTGTTTTTGGCGATGTAAATACCCGACGCCTTGTAATAGCGTAGATTTATTTTCCGCAACTTTTAACTGCTAGATGTATGTTAATTAGGCTATGCATGACAAGACTTGTTCTCAAAATAAAATCAAAACGTAGCTCACCATAACATGTACAAAGATAACATAACTGAAACCTGACACACTCGCACATGCCACTCCTAGGGTACGCCTCACTCGGTTGCCTCGACGTGGTCATTGAGTATATGGTGTTTTAGAGGTCGCCCTCCTGTCTAAAGATCAAAAAGTTGCCTCGAAACGGTTGCCTCGGATAAAACGATCTAAGACATTAGGGTTACCGCTAAGGCGTCCTACTATTGCTTTGGTGACCACATGTCCCTTAATCGAATTGACCCGAAAACTCCAACGACGGTGCTACCTACTTCTCAATAGTGGGATGGTACTGTCTAAAGGACATTTACACATCTTAATTTCTTTTGAGTAGGTAGAGGTTCTCAGGTACTTGCTCTTTCAAAACAAAAATACTTTCCGCACCTGCACTTTTCTGACAAAAGTTTTCAAACAACACTTCATACACTCTTGAGGACTGATACAAGAGTTAAATCGAAGTTTTCAAACAAAACTTTTCAAAACCCACAAACACAAAGAAAAGCAAAACATTTTGAAAACATAGTGAGCAAGTACCTAAGAGCCTGTGGATAACCACGGATAGAAAGGGTGCTAACACCTTCCCTTTCTATAATCTACCTCTCGAACCGAGAAACATCTCGAAAAGGAATTTTGCTGTGCTTTTGTCCTTTCCTTGTTGGAGAAAATAAAAGACGGTGGCGACTCTTGCTTACCGCGACATTTTTCTAAAACGCAAACGTGAACCAGCATTAAAAACAGTCAGTTCTATTCCCACCGATCACACATGAGGATGTAGATTGGCTTGTCTGCCTTTCGTGATCCGAAGGTGGAAGATGATTGAACACTAGAGTGCCCAGAAATTTGCACTCGCATGAAGTGGCACTTGTCTTGCGATGTCGGGAATGGGCTTATAGATGCCATTTGGAAATTGATGAAGGAAGATGGGCTTAAAGATGCCATCCAAAAGAGTGTCGATCGCATAAAAGATTCCTTAGCGAGAGCTTGTATAACTATTGTTTGAGGAGGATTCCGCTGGGGAATGTTGATCCCTGTCTTGGGAGAAATAGAATTTTAGGAGCTTCAGTCGTCCGTTATTCTACTGGGGATGAGATTAAATTTGCTATCCGGTCGTAATCCAGGTTTCGCAATTTCTCAATTCTTATCTGGTCGTAATCCAGGCTTCAGAATGATTTAAGTTGTTATCCGGTCGCATCCGAGTTTCAACTTGACTTTAGGGCATACCAATATTCGGTCGACTCCGGGTTTCTTAGTAACTGTCCAGGTAAAACTGCTATTTGGTCGAAATCCAAGGTTCACAGTGTCTTGTAGCGCTATCTGATCGTAATCCAAGTTTCACGATGCAATGTACCATTATCTGGTCGAATCCAGGTTTCATGATGTTTGGGGAAAACAAGGTATTATCCGGTCGAATCTGGGTTTTATAACTTGAAATAAAGATATACCACTATCTGGTCGTAATCCAGGGTTCGTAGTATCCTTGGCTACTATCTGGTCGTAATCTAGGTTTCACAGTGTCTTGTATTGCTATCTGGTCGTAATCTAGGTTTCACAATAGCTTTATTAAGCAGCTATCCAGTCGAATCCGGGGTTCACGGCTTGTGTTTATGATATACCACTATCTGGTCGTAATCCAGGTTTCATGGTGTCTTCGTATTGTTATCTGGTCGTAATCCAGGTTTCGCAATAACTTGCTGGGGATTAAACTACTATCTAGTCGAATTCGGGTTTCATAGCTTGAATCTGAGATGAACCACTATCTGGTCATAATCCAGGTTTCGCGGTGTTCTGATATTGTTATTTGGTCATTCTCCAGGCTTCACAATATGATAGAGAGATCAAGATACTATCTGGTCGTGCCCGGGCTTCATAGCTTGAACTTTGTGAGAATTTGATTGTATCCTTTCCTGAAAGGTAAAGGGTTAGTCAGATGTAATATCATGATGCATGACATGTATTGAGCTATGATGTTCTCAAAATAAATGAGATCGTGTTGTATGATGCATATGAGCATGTCATGATGTATGTGATGTATTGCGATGTTTTTCTAGCTGGGGAAAATAAATCCTGGGCTGCTGGAGAACAAAAGAAGTTTTCTCTCGCTGAGGATAACGGCCGAAGATGATTTGAGAATATATTAGTAGGAGAGTAATTCTGCTGGAGAATAAACTGATGAGAAAATGGCTTTGTGGGGAAGAGAGATTTTGTCAGAAGATCTGCTGATTTGGAGAAGTAATCTCGGCTGTAGATGAATTACCGTTGCAGGTAATAATGAACTTTGTCGGAGATAAAATTTCTATTTGTGGAAGAAATAGACTCCATTGGGGATGATCCTCCAGTGCTGGTGATAGATGAACTCTGCTTGGGGAGAATTTTGCCGACTCACTCGCGATTGTGAATCTCAGCTGGGGAGAGTTGATAACACTGTTTTTAGATACCTTTTAACTCTGCGGGGAGTCTATGCACCTCTCAGTCTTATTCTTCAGCTGGGTTTATCCCTATACCTGGTGAATAGAGCAACTGTAAGGTTTGGACATTTCGTGTTTTCCCCTGTTCTTGGTATTATGAGTCATCGTCTTTTGTTTCGCATGTAAATATTTATGAGCAAAAATTATTGTCAAATGCATATATCAAAAATGAATCATTGGACGTTTTTGCAAAACAAAACAGGAAAAGAAAAAGCAATTTTGAAATTTATTGTAAAAATGAATTGTATTGATTTTGAAGTTGGCCTGTAATAGGCGTTTTTGTACAAGAGGCTGACGTCCTAGTAAGAGAATGTCGCCGAAAGATAAAATTTATACAATTTATGAAAAAGCAAAGAAAAACAGCTATGTGAACAATCCCACTGGGTTCTAACTCTGCTATTGCCTTTATATCTTTGAGCGTCTCATCACTTTGCTACTTGATTGAAGATGAGTCAGGTTGATTGGCATCGTCCGAGCTTGATAGTCGATACTGCAATATGGTTGCAAGATGATCCAATGAGACATAGTGTTACGCTTTGATTCCTAATTTTTTTCCTGGACCGCCCTTTCGGGTTTTCAATCCATCGGGATACCCTTTTTTGCCCAAGTCGCCCTTTCGGGTTTTCGACTTGTCGGGTGTACAGTCTTTTCATTTTCATCCCTTACTTTTGCCCGAACCCTTTTGGTTCGCCGGGAAGCCTTTATTTTTGCCTAGGCCAGTCGACCTAGCGGGTCTTTGATTATGTGTAGTATTTTTTCACTATATCTGCATTGACGGGGTGAGGAAGGTCGTCACCATCCATGGTGGTTAGAATCATAGCTCTTCCTGAGAAAATATTCTTAACCACAAATGGCCCTTCGTATGTGGGGGTCCATTTGCCCCTAGGATCACCTTGCGGTAGAATGATGCGCTTGATTACTAGATCTCTGACTTGATACTCTTGTCGTCTGACTTTCTTGATAAATGCCTTGATCATTCGCTTTTGGAACGTCTGACCATGACAAATAGTAGTAAGTCTCTTCTCGTCGATTAAATTCAGTTGATCAAGCCGGGTCTGGATCCAGCCATCCTCTCTCAAACCTGCATCCTTCATAATCCGAAGAGAGGGTATCTGAACTTCAATGGGAAAGACTGCCTCCATGCCATACACCAAAGAGTAGGGTTTTGCCCCTGTTGACGTCTGCGCTGAGGTACGGTACCCATGAAGAGCAAATGGTAACATCTCATGCCAGTGTTTGTATGTCACCGTCATCTTCTGCACAATCTTCTTGATGTTTTGATTAGCCGCTTTAACAGCCCCATTCATCTTCGGCCGGTAAGGAGAAGAGTTGTGATGCTGTATCTTAAACTGCTTGTAGAGCTTGGTGATCATTGTATTGTTGAGATTTGTACCATTGTCCGTAATGATCCTCTCTGGTACACCATATCGACAAATCAGGTTGTGTCAGATGAACCGTGTCACGACGTTCTTAGTCATTATAGCAAAAGAAGCTGCTTCAACCCACTTTGTAAAATAATCAATTGCTACCAGGATGAAATGGTGCCCGTTGGACGCAGTAGGTCTGATCTCGCTAATCATATATATGCCCCACATTGCAAAGGGCCAAGGTGTTGTCAGAACATTCAGGGGAACTGGAGGTACATACACCTTATCAGCATAGACTTGGCACTTATGACAGGTCCGAGAATGCTGATAACAGTCGGCTTCCATTATGGACCAATAATATCCTGCCCGTAGGATTTTCTTTGCCATGGTATGTCCACTGGAATGAGTTCCGAAAGTACCTTCATGTAACTCTTCCATAATCCTTTCTGCTTCGTTCTTGTCCACACATCGCAGTAAGGTTGAGTCATGATTACGCTTGTAAAGAATACCATTACTGATGAAGAACTTCGCCGCGAACCTTCTCAAGAATTTCTTATCATTAACAGATGCACCCTCGGGGTATTCTTGAGTCTCAAGATACCTCTTTACCTCGTGAAACCATGGTTTATATTCTACCTCTTCAGTCTCGATGTCACAACAATGTGCAGGTTCGTCCAACCTCTCAATGGTAATATGGGGAGCTTCATTGTCCCACCTGACTTTGAACATAGAAGACATAGTAGCTAGCGCGTCCGCTAACTGGTTCTCCTCTCTGGGGAAATGTTCAAAGGTTATCTCCTCGAAGTGCGGAAGCAACGTCAGCACATACTCCGTGTAAGGAATAAGATTTGGGTGCTTCATATCTCACTCGCCTTTAATCTGACTGATCACGAGAGCGGAATCTCCGAACACACTTAAGAACTTAATCCTTATGTCAATAGCTGCTCGAAGACCCATGATGCATGCTTCATACTCCGCCATATTGTTAGTGCAGTTAAAACATAATCTGGCGGTGAATGGAGTATGACATCCCTCTGGAGATATGATCACAGCGCCAGTACCATTACCCAACGCATTTAAGGCTCTGTCAAAATACATAGACCATCGGGATCCTTCCTTAGGTCCTTCATCCTGTCCAGGTTCTTCACAGTCGGTCACCAACATGATGTTCTCATCCGGGAACTCGAAATTCATAGACTGGTAATCATCCACAGCCTGATGCGTCAAATGATCTGCCAACACGCTTCCCTTGATTGCTTTCAGGGTTGTGTATTGGATGTCATACTCGGTTAAGATCATCTGCCATCTTGTTATTCTTCCGGACAAGGCTGGCTTTTCGAAGATATACTTGATTGGCTCCATCTTTGATATCAATAAGATGGTGTGAGTCAGCATATACTGTCTCAGCCGGCGAGCAGCCCATGCCAAAGCGCAGCAAGTTTTCTCGAGCAACGAGTATCGGGTCTCGCAGTTGGTAAACTTTTTGCTAAGGTAATAAATAACATGCTCTTTTCAGCCAGACTCGTCATGTTGCCCCAGCACACACCCCATTGAATTGTCCAACACTGTCAAGTATAAGATCTAAGGTCTTCCTTCAACTGGAGGAATCAGAATTGGTGGCTCTTGGAGATATTCTTTGATCCTTTCGAAAGCGGCCTGACACTCATCATTCCACTTTACCACTTGATCTTTCTTCGGCAACTTGAAGATCGGCTCACAAGTAGCAGTCAGATGTGAAATGAATCGGGCAATGTAATTCAGACGTCCCAAAAAGCCTCTAACTTCCTTTTCTGTTCGGGGAGCTTGCATCTCCTGTATAGCCTTTACCTTTGCAGGATCCACTTGAATACCTTTATCACTAACGATGAAACCTAACAGCTTACCAGACCTTACCCCAAAGGTTCACTTGTTCGGGTTTAACCTCAGCTTGTACATCTTCAACCTGTCAAATAGCTTCTGAAGATGGTCCAGGTGTTCTTCTTCAGTTTGGGACCTCGCAATCATGTGATCAACGTAAACCTCAATCTCATGGTGAATCATGTCATGGAACAAGGCAACCATGGCGCGCTGATACGTTGCCCCAGCATTCTTCAACCCGAAAGGCATTACCTTGTAACAGAAGGTGCCCCACTGTGTAACAGAAGTTGTCTTTTCCATATCCTCGGGAGCCATCTTAATCTGATTATAACCGGAAAAACCATCCATGAAGGAGAAGACCTTATGTTGTGCGGTGTTGTCAACCAAAACATCGATATGAGGCAGAGGGAAATCATCTTTGGGACTCGCCCTATTCATATCTCTATAGTCTACACACATACGTACCTTACCATCCTTCTTCGGCATCGAAACAACGTTGCAAACCCACTGCGGGTACGAAGTAACGACTAGAAGTCTGGTGTCAAACTGTTTCATAACCTCAACTTTGATTTTCTCAGACATCTCGGGGCGCATACGGCGGACCTTCTGCTTTACCAGAGGACAGTCTTCTTTGGTTGGCAAGCGGTGTACCACAATATCAGTATCCAAACTAGGCATATCTTCATAAGACCAGGCAAAGATCTCAACATAGCCGCGTAGCATCTGTATCAACTGTTGCTTGACACTAGGCTCCAAATTTGCACCTACCTTGACCTCTTTCTTGTCTTCCTCTGTACCCAAATTTACTGATTCCACTGGCTCTTCATGCGGCTGTATGGCCCTCTTTTCCTGAAGTAACAATCTAACAAGCTCTTCCGGAACCTCACAATCATCCTCACCTTCGTCTTCAGCTTGGTTGATCGGATTCTCGAAGTCATAACTGGTAGTAGCAGAGTCGTTATCAATGGGATCCATAGTGGATATGGATCTGCATTATGATATGTGAGTGTGTGTAAGACAATAGTTGTTTTGATAAAGTGAGAAAAAGAAAAACAAAGAGCGCAAAATTTGTAATGCAAGAAACGTCCAATGCTTTATTGATGATATATGAAAATGACAAATAATAAGCCCTCACAAACAAAGTCACAGTGCCTCGGGCAAGGCACCGGGCCGTAAAGTTTCAAATTGTCTGTTACAAATCTCAAAACAAAAGTCTATTACTGTGTAATAAAATAAACGGGCACGAAGTCCTTTGTCGTCCAATTGTTCAAGCCACTGTTGGTAGTTGGGTAAATCTAACTATCGATATTTGACTCTTCTTCATCATCTTCGATTGCATTCACTCCTAGATTACGATGCGCATAGGAGGTCTTACAATCCGCGCGCGCCGAACAACCCTTTGAGCCTCTGCAGTAAAGCCCAAACCAAACTTGTCAGTTGTGATACGGTGGGAAAGAACTGACAGTTTTTGGAGTGTTGGTTTGTGTTTTGCGTTTGTTTTCGCAAAATGTCGCGGTAAGCAAGAGTCGCCACCTTCTATTATTTTATCCAACAAGGAAAGGAAAAAAGCACGGAAAAATTCCTTTTTTGAGATGTTTCTCGGGTCCGGGGGGTAGATTATAGAAAGGAAAGGTGTTAGCACCATTTCTATCTGTGGTTATCCACGGGCTCTTAGGTACTTGCTCATAATGTTTTCAAATTTTGCTTTTCTTTGTGTTTGTGGGTTTGAAAGGAGTTTTTTGTTTGAAAAGTGTAAGTGTGAAAAGTTTTGTTTTGTTTTGAGAGAGAAAGTACTTAAGAACCATCTACCTACTCGAAAAAGGAATCAATCTGTGCTAATGTCCTTTAGACAATGCTATCCCACTATTGATGAGTAGGTAGCGTCGTCGTTGGAGTTTTAAGGGTTAATTCTATTAAGGGACGTATGGTCACTAAAGCAATGTTAGGACGCCTTAGTGATAACCCTAATGTCTTAGATCATTTTTTCGAGGCAACCGTTTCGAGGCAACTATGACTTTGGACAAGAGGGCGGCCTCTAAAACTTCCTATACTCAATGACCACGTTCGAAGGCAACCAAGTGAGGTGTACCCTAAGAGTGCGCATGTGCGAGTGTGTTATTTTCAGTTAATTTGTCTTTGTACATGTCAATGGTTATCTATGTTGATTTTAGGTTAAACATTCGATCTTATCATGCATTCCCTATTACCAAACATCTAACAGTTTATAAGTTGCGGAAATTAAATCTAACTATTACAAGGCGTCGGGTATTTACATCGCCAAAAGCAACCCTTGAATTTAAAATGCAGAAAATAAAATAAAGCGATAAAAATATTAAGGGTCCTATTAAACTATTACATTCCAGGAGACAATTACATCAATATGGTAAAATGGATCGCCCGCAAAAAATTAAATCGAATGCATTTTTTAGGGTTTTGACCCTTTTGTGAAAGAAAGCATTTTTTTGTTATTTTTTTGAATGAAAAGGAAATAAACTAGGTTAATTAAATAAATAAAATAATTATTTAAGAAAATTTTTTTTTTTGGATTTTTTGATATTTAAAGAAATAAAATAAATTTGATTTAAAGTTAGTAAAACCTAATTATCTACGTTGATTTTAAATATTGCAAAAATATTAAAAGTTAAACCTAATTAAAACTAGATTAATTGAATTAATATTTATTTACAAAAATAAAATGCTGAATTTAATTATAATAAATAAAAAAAAAATTTTGGTTTTGATTTTAGTAAGAAAAAAGATTAATTGGTTAATTTAAATAATAAAATAATAATAATTAATTAATTAAATAAAAGGAAGAAAGAAAAAGAAATAACCAAAAGGGGGGGTTTTGGGCCTGCAAGGAGGTGAAACTGGCAATTTCCAAGGCCCATTAACGTTGGCCCTCATTGACTTCTGCAATTCCATGTGCGTTGGTTGACTAGGGCGTATGGTACACGTCTTATCTGGACCACCAGATCTGGCCTGGGGCCATCTGGCAAGCATCAGGATGAGGATGTGTGATGTGCTGCGCCATGGAATCATCACTGGATCACCTGAAGAGAAAAAATACAAAGCATTTGGGGGGACCTGGGATTCGAACCCAGGTCCTGTATGTCAATGAGCAACACCTCTACCACTCAGCCAGCGCGTCTTAATTGTTAACATGTTGGGAATCAATAATTATATGGACAAACACAATAATATGCCAGAAAAAATAAAAAGAAGCGTGAATATTTGAATCATCCAATGGGAGGGGGACGTGTCATCGTCTTCCTCATTGAAAACCTGGTTATTTACCTGCGGATTTTTATCTGCAGCTAAATCCATAGGCGTCTCCTAAAATCAATTTCAGGCCATAGAAATTGATTCTAAGACCATGGTTCGCTTCGTCTGGGCATCCAGATTTCATCCATGTCCATTGTTTGCCCTGATTTTTCCTGTAGAGAAAACGCCCAAAAAGACAATCCAAGAACCCTAGATTCGGCTAGGGGGTTACAGGCTATGAAAACACAATCAAATGATGCAAAAAGCTTCTAAATGGAACGACAAACATGAATATGCAAAGATTTTGGCAAAAAAGTGCAAGAATAAGTGGATGCGTTTTCGAGTAAAGGAGCGTTTTTCAGGAGACTTACTGCACGATTCAGAGGGTCTAGGAGCTTGCTTTTGATTGCCTCTCACTCAGTGGATGTCAAGCAAGAGAATAGTGTTGAGATTTCATGTTGAAAGCACCTCTAAGACAGATTTCAGTTTCAAGCTTTTTCAAGTTTTTCTCAAGTTTTGTTTTGATGTTTATGCAGCCTCTAGGTCCTTTTGCTCGTGCCTTTAGCTTGTATAAGTAATATGGAGTGAATTAGGTCAAGTTTCTTGGGCTGAATCCTTATGCATTGATGATTGAAGATGTGATTTGATTCACCATGAAAAAGCTTCCAAATTTGTCCAAAAATCCAATATTTGTTCATGATATGGTGAGATACGAGTTTGATCATGTCCATGATGACAATTAAGGCATGTATCAATCAAAAAGATACCAAGTGATTAATATTTGGATTTTATTTGGATTTAAATTGATTTAAAATGAATTAATTCAATAAAAATCAAATAAAATAGAAAAATTAATGAATGGACACAAGACTAAAGATAGGACACGTGTGTAGTGTGACAAGATCAAATCAAGTGGGAAAAAGTGGGCCCATTTGACAAAATTTGAAGTTTTGGGGATAGTTGACTTTTGGCAATTTTGGAAAAATGCCCAACTTCAACAATGCACAACTTCTTCAATTTTGAACTTTTGGAAGTGTTATTGGACTTTTTAGAAACCTTGAGATGTCATCTAACCAAAACTTTTGGTCTCATCTAATTTTGATATTCCATTCTCAAGTTATAAGCTTTGGCAAAAAAGGTGTTTTTGTTGACTTTCAAAAGTGACCTATAATGTCCAATTTTTTAACTTCTTGTGAGTGCATTTCATGATCTTGGGGTGTGAATATGGATTGTAGTAAATTTAATCCTCTTAAAAATGAGCTTTGGATGGGTCATTTCTCATAAAGTATGAGAAAGTTATGCTTGGTTAAAGTTGAGTTGACTTTTCTTGCAAAACCCTAACTTAGCAACTTTTAAGTCTTGATGAATTTTGAGCAATCCTTGATGAATAATGATCAACCCTTGATCAAATGATGAAATATCCTTCAAAATGAGAATGTTGACAAAAAACTTGAGGTTTGACTATTTGTAGGCCACAGTTGACTTTTGCCATAGCACAATCGATTTTTGGACCTCTTGAGCAATTGATTGACCAAACTTCCTCTGCAAGGCTTGAAATTTGACATGGATGACCTTGTGAACATATTAGGACATTGGGGAGAACTTGAGGTCATTTGGATGCAAGGACCTTGATGCAACACAAAACCCTAATTTGAGGTTGACTGCCTTAGGAGATGGTTTAAATGTCCAACTCTTGAGCAATCTTGAGCCACTTGGAGATTATTCTTGCAATGTCTTGAGAGATATGGGAGGGAAAATTTTGGGGTACAACAGCTGCCCCTGTTCAATCTTCTTAAACCTGAGGATATATATTGGCTTTCGGGCCTTTCAGGATCCGAAGGTGGAAGATGATTGAACACTATAGTGCCCAGAAATTTGCACTCGCATGTAGTGGTATCAGCATGGTGATGTCGGGAATGGGCTTACAGGTGCCTGTGATACGGTGGGAGAACTGACTTGAGGTTTGCGTTTGTATTCGCAAATGTTGCGGTTAGCAAGAGTCGCCACCGACTTTTTATTTTATCCTAAGGAAAGGTTAAAAAGCACAGCAAAAACCTTTTGAGATGTTTTCTTGGGTTCGGGGAGTAGATTATAGAAAAGGAAGGTATTAGCACCCTTTCTATCCATGGTTATCCATGGGCTCTTAGTTACTTGCTTAGATCACTTGCCTTTTGTTTTCAATTGTTTTAAATGGTGCTTGAGTGTGTGGGTTTTGAAAATGTTTTGAAAAGAGGCCAATGTGGTGGCAACCTTTGCAATGATCCATGTGGGGATGTATACAAAGATGTATGTCTTTTGAAAAGGTTTTCATTTGTTTTTGAAAGTTGTTTTGAAAGTGTAGTGAAGTGTGGTTTGAAAAATAGGCAAGTGTTTTGTTTTGCAAGTTGGTTCAAGTAACTAAGAGGTTATCTACTCCTAAATTTCTCAAAAGATTATTGCTATATTTTAACCCTTTTAACAAGTTTGCACCACCATTGTATTTGGTGGGCAACCTTGTGTTAGGATGTGAAAGGGACAGGCGCGGGTCATCGTTTAGACCATAATTGTAACAACGTTAAATGTCTTTGGGCAATTTCTCTAAGGGACTTGATCATTTGTTTTGTTTGTTTTGAAAAGTTTTATCGAGGGACTATGATCATTCAAACTGTTTGCTTTGCCCAAAGATGTTCAACATACAATATGGCCCATTTATTTGAAGGCAACAAGTGGAATACCCTAGGGGGTGCAAGTGTGATTTGTGTGTCCATTTTCATGCTTGTTTGTCTTGTATTAGGTCAAACTATTTTTTATCGTTTTTTCGCATACAAACCCTAATTCTAGCATGTTATTATTTAGAAAGTAATAAAGTGCGAAATTAAAATTACTAAGCTATTACACAACCAAATATGGGAAGGGGGGTACAAATGTTCAAATGGGGATATAGACAAGAATTTAAATCTAGATTATTACAACAATTGGATATTTGCATAGTAAATAAATTGCATAATTTAAATGTAAATAAAATAAATATGTAAAAATGTAAAAAAAGAAAGTTTTTTATGTGTATGAGAAAATATTTATATAAAAGAAAAAAGAAATAAAAATGTATTTATTTTTTAGTATTTTGAAACTTAGAGGTAAGAAACCCTAATTTTTATATAAAAAGTATTATTATTTAATTTAATTCTACTATTTATTTATTATGTACAAAAATAAAATAAAATGAAGTATTTTGTGAAAAAAAAGTATTTTTGTATCAAATATTGATAAAATGAAGAAAATCAAGTATTTTATATTTTTATCTTAAATATATTAATAAACATGTATATATATATATTAAACCCTAAATGAGTATTATACAAAATAAATATTTATTTAATATTTTAATAAAATAAATAAAAGTATTTTTTTGTGTGAAATATTTTCAGAAAGTAAAAATAAAAATAAAATGTATCTACATTATTTTCTATTTATGTTAATAATAGTGTATATATATATTTGTATATAAATAAAAGAAATAAACAAACAAATATGCCATAAATACAAAAAATGATGGAAAAAATATTTTAAAAATTTTAATGGCATGAGAAAAAATAAACAAAGTCAACCCAAAAAGAAAAAGTCAAAAATGTTGAAAAATAAACAAATGGGCTCAGGGGGTGTAAACCAAAAAAAAGGGGTGTGAAAAGGAAACAAATCCAGGCCCAGCCCAGATCACTTCTTCTTCAACCTCTGTACATCTTTCTTCTCACAGAACACGCGCTTTCTAACTCTGGATTCCTGGACTTTCAAGCAAAACTCATAACATGAAAAGTGTAGAGCATTAAGAGACGGTTTCAACCATATAAAGAACATGACCTATCTCTCCAAGATGAGAGAGAATTTCTCTCCCCCTCTTTTCTGACCTAGTTTTTCTACCATTTTCAGAGCTCAAATTCTCTTCACTCAGACAAAAGAAATGAAAAGTAAAGCTATGTACATGTTCAGGGCTATGAGTAGGACTTTGTTTCTTCACAAACTTAAGACTAAATATGCCTAATAAGAGAGATACGAATTCAAACTTTTACCTGTGCAGTTGAACTTCTATGTGGAGAATGAAAGACTTTCAGTGCAATGTAATGATTGGAAAAGCTTCCTTGAAGTCCAGGGATGCTTTTTCAATGCTCACTTTGTCTTGAAGCTTCTTGTACCAAGCTATAGAACTTCACCTGCAAGCTAAAGATGTGAAAATGGTGGAAGTGGTTAGAGCAACTACAGATCGTGCCTTAGCTTCTGGATAGCTTGCATATGTTGTAAGGAAGGTAGAGGAACAGGTTTGGACAGAAATGCTTGAAGGGATTGAGAGATTGCACTCAAACTGCAGGGGCACCCCTGTTTGTGCAGTTTGAGGATGATTCTGAGATGGAGGGTGTTTGAAAGGGAAATGGCTCGTGCAAAAGCTTCAATGTGGTCTATGGAATGTGTTTGATATCTTTTGTGCTGTGTTCTTTTGCTGAGATGAGAGTTGTGATAAGTTATGGATGTTACTTCTATGTGAAGCAAGCAAATGTCAACTTGGTTTCTAGGCCAGTACAATGCCTCAATCTATGCTGCACCTTTGAGTCTTGATCAGTGGGATATGCCTATGCTTTTTTGCTTCAAAGATCTGCATTGTACCTCATAGATTTGCAAAGTTGCCATAAAGTACCACTTTACAAGAATGGATAACATGCTTTTTCTAGTTTAGGCTTGATTTTGTGTGTATTATCCAAATGAGCAAAATAATGTTAGAACACAAAGGATATGCATTGAATTATTGAGTGAGAATGGGATTAGAGGCCTGCAATGTAGCTTAAGCATGCTGAATTCAAATTTGCCAAGTTTATGAACATGCTTTGATGAAGAACAAAAGTGAATTTTTGCCAACTTGTGAAATTCGAATCTCTCAAGTTATGAGGTTGTTTGATGAGTTCTTGGACATTTTGGAAAGCTTGTAATGTGTACTACAATCCATCTTTGAAATGCAATTTGAAATTCCAAGTGGAAGGGTATGAAAAGTGGCCTTGAAGTAGGGTAGAAAACCTTGTCAAAATAGGTCAAATTTCACTAAGTTAAAAGATGGTTTAGTGCCCTCATTCAAAAAATCATAACTTGAGATACAAGCTTCAAATGAGAAAACTTTGTGAATCAAAGTTGTAGATTTTGCAACAAGCTACAACTTTCATGTTTTGACTTTTGTTTGAATCCAAATGGATCATGGTGAAAAGATGGGGCAAAGTTGGGAAAAAATTAGGGTTTTCCATAACTTAGAAAAATTCTAAGTTATGAAAAATTCCATTTTCAAACCCTAATTTGCATTTTGACATTTCTTGGTGAACAAGTTTCATAATTTGGCATGTTTTGATGAAAAATGAATCTTGACTCTTGATTTTGACCAAAAAGTCAAAGTTTGACTTTTCAGTATACAGTCAAAATTGATCAATTGACTGAGAAATTCAACTGTCAATCTTGTGTACTTGGGATCTTTTGAGCTTGATGAACATGTCAAGATAATTCCATTGAGTCCTTGAGGCCATATGTGAGCTTGGTTTGCCATTGGCTAGGTCAAACAGTCAAAAATTGCCCTTGTGCAGTCAAAACCCTAAAAATGACCATTTTGCCCTTTTGATGATCTGATCAAATTTCTTGTGGAATTGTGATCCAAACTTGATCAAATGGTTCATATGAGTTCATAATGTTGATGTGGATCAAATTTCATGAGGTTTGACTGTAAATTGGCCACAGTTGACTTTTTCCCCAATACAGCTGATTTCTAGGTCAACTGTCCAATTGACTGGGTAAAACTTGGAATCAAGACTTGAAACTTGGTATAGGTAAACTTGGGAGTCCAACATGAAGCATGAAAGTCATCTTAGGCATTTTAGGTCAAAACACCTTTAGGCAAACACAAACCCTAATTTGAGTCCACAGTGCAAGGAGAAGTCTTGAGCAGAGGAAACCCTAATTGGATCTTGATCTTCAAAGGTCTTGTGATGAGAAAATGTTGAGGAAATGGGAGGGCAAATTTTGGGGTACAACAGTTGCCCCTGTTCAATCTTCTTGGACCCGAAGAGTTAGATTGGCAAGTTTGCCTTTCGTGACTCGAGGGTAAAAGGAGATTGGACACTAGAGTGCCCGGAAATTTGCACTCGCATGCTGGAGTCTCAACAACGTGGTGTCGGGAATGGGCTTATAGATGCCATCTGGAAAAGTGACAGAACTTTGTCGGGAATGGGCTTACAGATGCCATTTGGAAGTGTTGATCGCATAAGAGGTTCCTTAGCGAGAACTTGTGTGTTTAAGAAAGACAGATGTTTTCCTGGCTTGTTACAGGTGTTTGATCTTCAGTCTCCTTATGCAGATATGCCCTGGCTGGATACAGGTATCGAATCTTCAATCGGTTGCTCACAGATGTGCCCTGGCTGGATACAGGAGTCGAATCTTTGAACTCTGCAGACGTGCCCTGGCTAGATACAGGAATCGAGTCTGGAAATGTGGTCAACAGATATGCCCTGGCTGGATACAGGAATCGAATCTGGAAATGTTGTAGTTGATAGATGTGCCCTGGCTGGATACAGGAGTCGAATCTTTGAACTCTTCAGACGTGCCCTGGCTAGATACAGGAATCGAGTCTGGAATTGTGACAGTTGAAAGTAGTCTTTTTTGAGATTGTCTTTTTCCTGAAAAGGCAAAGACGTAAGCTGTATGCAATGTCATGATGTATGATATGCATGATGTCATGATGTTCAACATTTGATATTGTATGTGTCTCATCATGTATGTAAGCAAGATGTATGAAAATGTGAAATGTTTATGAGTGTAATTTCATCTTAGGAAAATAAATCCTTGACGAATGACCGGGAAGCTGTTCTGCGGAAGAGATGCTTGACCAAAGCTCTGATGAGAGGCCTGCTGAGGACTTTAACAATGGATTCCGCTGAGGATAATGATGATAAACTCCGCTGGGGAAAACCAAAGGTAGATTTTGCTGGGGATTGAAGGAACTTTTGCCGGGAACGGTCTTCCGTGGCTTTTAGCTGAGGATAACCCAGTTATAAGTCCTTGTGAGGAAATAACTCTAAATAAAACTTGGGCGAGACGTTCGTACTTCGCCAGGGATAAGCTCGCAGAATCTACTGGGAATGAGCTTTTAAGACCTGCCGAGGGATGTTGTGCCTTTTTCAGGATCGACGGGGAATCGACTCCTGCTTGGGGAAAGTGCTGCTGAATTTTGCTTTACTCTGCGGGGAGTTGAGATGATTTGGTCACATTTTCAGTTGAACCTGCCTTGGTGCTTTGGCGGACAAATCAACTAGACCGCATTAGACAACTCCACATTGCCCCTGTCTTTGATGTCACTTGTAATTAATCTCTTTTCATATGCAAACATTTATGAATTGGCAATTTAATGTCAAATGCATATATCAAAAATGAACATTGGACGTTCTTCGCAAGACAAAACAACAAAAGAAGAACAATGGCAATTTGTATGGACAAGTGAATTTTCATTTGATTTAAGCTTTGCCTGTAAATAGGCGTTTTTTGTACAAGAGACTGACATCCTAGTAAGAGGACATCGCCAAATAGTATAGAGTTTACATTTTGAAACAGAAAACAAAACAGCTACGTGAACAATCCCACTGGGTTCCAACTCTGCTATCGCCTTTATGTTTTCGAACGTCTCATCGCCTTACTGCCTAATCTGAAGATGAAGCTGATTGGTCAATGCCGAAATTTGGGCCAGATAGTTGATGCCGAACTCCGGATGCGAAGTGATCCAATGAGACATAGTGTTACGCTTTTATCCCTAACTTTTGCCTGGACCGCCCTTTCGGGTTTTCAGTCCACCGGGATACCCTTTTTTGCCCAAGCCGCCCTTTCAGGTTTTCGACTTGCCGGGTGTACGGATTTTTATTCATTTCATCCCTTATTTTTGCCCGAACCCTTTTGGTTCGCCGGGAAGCCCTTATTTTTGCCTAGGTATGTCAACCTAGCGGGTCTTTTATTTATGCGTAGTATTTTTTCACTATGTCCGCATTGGCGGGGTGAGGAAGGTCGTCACCGTCCATGGTGGTTAGGATCATGGCTCCTCCTGAGAACACACGCTTAACCACAAATGGCCCTTCGTAAGTAGGGGTCCATTTGCCCCGGGGATCACTTTGAGGAAGGATGATGCGTTTGATTACCAGGTCCCCAACTTGATACTCTTGCGGCCTGACTTTCTTGTTAAATGCCCTGATCATCCGTTTTTGATATGTTTGACCATGACAGATAGCAGTGAGCCTCTTTTCGTCAATCAGATTTAGTTGATCAAGTCGAGTCTGGATCCAATCATCTTCATTCAAGTCTGCATCCTTCATTATCCGGAGAGAGGGTATCTGGATTTCGATCGGCAAGACTGCCTCCATGCCATAGACTAGGGAGAAGGGAGTTGCCCCGGTTGACGTCCTTGCTGAGGTGCGGTACCCATGAAGAGCGAACGGTAACATCTCGTGCCAATCTTTATAGGTCACTGTCATCTTCTGCACAATTTTCTTGATATTTTTATTGGCTGCCTCTACAGCCCCATTCATCTTCGGCCGATAGGGGGAAGAATTGTGGTGCTGTATCCTGAATTGTTCACAGAGTTCAGTGATCATTTTGTTATTGAGATTGGTACCATTGTCCGTAATGATTCTTTCTGGGACTCCGTACCGACAAATCAGATTATGCCGGATGAATCGTGCCACGACGCTCTTGGTTACTGTGGCATAAGAAGCTGCCTCGACCCATTTCGTGAAGTAATCGATTGCCACCAAGATGAAGCGGTGTCCATTGGATGCCGTCGGTCGGATTTCACCGATCATATCGATGCCCCACATTGCGAAAGGCCAAGGTGCCGTTAGGACATTCAAAGGAACCGGAGGGATATGCACCTTGTCAGCATAGATCTGGCACTTATGACAAGTCCGGGAGTGTTGGTAACAATCGGCTTCCATCGTGGACCAGAAATATCCTGCCCGAAGGATTTTCTTAGCCATGGTGTGTCCACTGGAATGGGTTCCAAATGTTCCTTCATGCAGTTCCATCATAATTTTCTCTGCTTCAGCCTTATCCACACAACGTAACAGGGTTGAATCATGATTCCGTTTGTAGAGAACGCCGTTGCTGAGGAAGAATTTTGCAGCAAATCTCCTCATGAACTTCTTGTCGTTGACAGATGCACCTTCAGGGTATTCCTGAGCTTCCAAGTACCTCTTCACCTCGTGATACCAGGGTTCTTCAGTCACCTTTTCGGCCTCGAGCTCGCAGCAGTAAGCCGGTTCATCCAACTTCCAGATTGTGATTTGAGGAGCCTCATTATCCCATTTAACTTTGAACATCTAAGACATCGTGGCTAGTGCGTCCGCTAGCTGATTCTCCTCTCTAGGGAAGTGCTCAAAAGTTATCTCTTCAAAGTGAGGGAGCAAGGTCGACACATACTCCTTGTAAGGAATGAGATTCGGGTGTTTCGTATCCCACTCGCCTTTGATCTGATTGATCACGAGAGCGGAATCTCCGAAGACACTTAGAAACTTGATCCTCAAATCGATCGCAACTTGCAAACCCATGATACATGCCTCATATTCTGCCATGTTGTTGGTGCAGCTGAAACATAATCGGGCGGTGAGTGGAGTATGAGTCCCCTTGGGAGATATGATTACAGCACCGACGCCGTTACCCAAAGCATTGGAGGCTCCGTCAAAATGCATAGACCATCGGGATCCTTCCTCAGGTCCTTCATCCGGTCCAGGTACTTCACAGTCAGTTACCACCATGATGTCTTCGTCCGGAAAATCAAAGTTCAATGATTGATAATCGTCCACAGGTTGGTGTGCCAAATGATCAGCCAGTACACTTCCCTTAATTGCTTTCTGAGTTGTATACTGGATATCATATTCTGTTAAGATCATTTGCCATCTCGCTATTCTCCCAGACAGAGCGGGCTTTTCAAATATGTACTTGATGGGATCCATCTTTGAAATCAATAAAGTAGTGTGAGTCAGCATATACTGTCTCAGCCGGCGAGTAGCCCATACAAGAGCGCAGCAAGTTTTCTCAAGCAGTGAGTAACGAGACTCACAGTCGGTAAACTTTTTGCTCAAGTAATAAATAGCGTGCTCTTTTCGGCCAGACTCGTCATGCTGCCCCAGCACACACCCCATTGAATTATCAAGCACTGTCAAGTATAGTATCAGAGGTCTTCCTTCCACTGGTGGCATAAGAATGGGTGGCTCTTGGAGGTATTCCTTTATTCTTTCAAAGGCGACCTGACATTCATCATTCCAGCGTACCACTTGATCTTTCTTCAGTAATTTGAAGATGGGCTCACAAGTAGCAGTCAGATGTGATATGAATCGGGCAATGTAATTCAATCGTCCTAGGAAACCTCTGACTTCTTTCTCTGTTTTTGGGGTCGGCATCTCTTGAATAGCTTTAACCTTGGCAGGGTCCACCTGGATACCTTTATCACTTACAATGAAACCTAGCAATTTTCCGGACCTCACCCCGAAGGTGCATTTGTTGGGATTCAATCTCAGCTTGTACAACTTGAGTCGGTCAAACAACTTCCTCAGATGATCAAGGTGCTCCTCCTCAGTTTGAGACCTTGCAATCATGTCATCAACGTATACTTCAATCTCATGATGGATCATATCATGAAATAAAGCAACCATGGCACGCTGATAGGTTGCCCCAGCATTTTTCAATCCGAATGGCATGACCTTATAACAGAAGGTGCCCCACTGGGTCACAAAGGTAGTCTTCTCCATATCTTCTGGAGCCATCTTGATCTGATTATACCCTGAAAAACCATCCATGAAGGAGAACACCTTGTGTTGAGCTGTATTGTCAACAAGGACATCAATGTGAGGTAGGGGGAAGTCATCCTTGGGGCTGGCCCTGTTCAGATCCCTGTAGTCGACACACATTCTGACCTTACCGTCCTTCTTCGGCACTGGCACAACATTGGCAACCCACTGAGGGTAAGAAGTTACTGCAAGGAAACCTGCATCAAACTGTTTCATCACCTCAGCTTTAATCTTCTCAGACATCTCTGGACGCATTCGTCGAACTTTTTGCTTTACTGGAGGGCAATCTTCCTTGGTTGGCAAATGGTGAACTACAATGTCGGCATCCAAACCAGGCATATCTTCATAAGACCAGGCAAAGATCTCCATGTAGTCTTGTAGCATCTGGATCAATCGTTGCTTCACGCTGAGCTCTAGATTGGCACCAATTTTGACCTCTTTCCTATCTGTCTCAGTACCCAGGTTAATCGTCTCCACAGGCTCTTCATGCGGTTGAATAGCCCTCTCTTCCTGTAGTAGCAGTCTTGCGAGTTCACCAGGCACTTCGCAATCATCTTCACCTTCGTCTTCGGCCAAGTTGATCGGATTTTCGAAGTCATAACTGGCGGTAGCAGAGCTGTTGCCAGTGAGATCCAGAGTGGATTGAAACCTGTATAAGTGAGTGTGTGTAAATATAGCTGTTTTGCAATATGTATAACACAGAAAGAAAAGGAGCACAAGATTTGAAATGCAACAAACGTCCAATGTTTTGATTGATGATATATGAAAATGTCATACAAAAAGCCCTCACAAATGGAGCTACGATGCCCCGGGCAGGACACCGAGCCAACAGAGTTTTAACATATTGTTTGTTACAAATTTGGAAATCAAAAGAAATCAATTACTGCGTGACAAATGTGATAGGGGTAAAATCCTTTGCTGTCCAGTTGCTTGGTCCGTCGCTGGCAGTCGGGTAGATCCAATTATCAAACTCAGCTTCCTCCACATCCTCCTCGATAGCATTCACCCTTGAGCTGGAAATAAACACCGGAGCCTTTCCAATCTTCTCTTTGCGCACCGCCTTCTGAGCCTCTGCAGTAAAGCCTAGCCCAAACTTGTCGTTCTTCTGAGTGAAGTCAGGAAGCTGACCCCAGTGTGCACCATTGCCTTTCTGAACCACAGCCCGGGCATCCCTTAGGGAAACCATCTTCCAGGAATCATTCTCTTCGGCCATTGTCTCCGCAGCTGCTGAAATTGGATGTACCTCCTCGAAATGTTGGAAGGGAGTTTCAATAAATTCTCCGTCCATCTCGATGTACCTGAAGGAATTCAAATGGCTCACCATATACTCCTCTTCTCCTTGCACAGTGACAATTTTCCCCCTGACGGGATACTTCAGTTTTTGGTGTAAGGTGGAGGTCACTGCCCCAGCTTTGTGGATCCAAGGTCTACCCAACAGACAGGAGTACGACGGACGTATATCCATTACGTAAAAGGTAGAGTCAAACACTTGAGAGCCCACACGAATAGGGATGTTAACCTCTCCATGAACCATCCTCTTGGAACCGTCAAAGGCTCTGACGATGATATTGCTGGGTTTCAACTCCAGGCCTTCATAATCCAGACGATCCAAAGCCTTTTTCGGAAGAACATTCAAAGAAGAACCAGTGTCCACCAATACATGTGCCAGAGTAGTGCCCCTGCATTCAATAGAGACATGCAGGGCATCATTGTGGTCTCTCCCTTTTGCGGTCAGGTCAGCATCTGAAAAGCCCAAGCCGTTGTCCGCCGTCAGATTTGCTATGCAGTCAGTGAACTGAACTGCAGACGTCTCCTGCGGCACATGGGCCGTCTTGAGAAATGAGATTAATGCCTTAGCGTGAGCCTCGGAACATAGCAATAGGGAGAGCAGGGAGATCTTGGAGGGTGTATGCCCTAACTGCTCAACAACATTAAAATCACTTTTCTTTATTATCTTCAGAATCTCCTCCATTTCTTGTCGGGAGGCCTCAACATTCACGGGTATTGGTGCCTCCATCCGGGCAGGCTCTTCTTCAATCCCTTTGCCCCGAGCATTTGATGACTCGGCAGCAGGGGACACAATTTGATCAGCAACAGGACTTGATAAACTTGCAGGTTTTATGAGGAGGGGTTTTCGAATAGCGGGTGGCGCAATGTCAGGCGAGAAGAGCCTGCCACTGCGGGTGACTTTAGCTGGACCGGTGATGTCGCAAATACTGGCACTAGCATCAAATTCTTGCTTGATTCCATTTACATATACGTCTGCCCCATAATGCCAGGGGACAGCTTTATCAGACACGTAGGAGAGGGGTCCTGGAACAGTAATGATCACAGGCGCAACTGTCAAGATTTGAATAGGCTTCTTTGGGGGAGCCTTGATTGGATTTTTGAAGATGGTAATCACGGAAACTTCTTTCATTGGAACCAATTGAACAGCAGTCTTTTTGAATAAAATCTCCTTGCTATCCATTAGGCCTTGGATGCCTAACCTTAGCAAGGGACAATCGGATAGGGAAATAGCACAGAATGGGCAACCTTCGCCGCAACCCGGAAATAAACCGGCCCGCAGTAGGTTCTTCTTAACAGTCTTCAAAGGGGTAACAACTTCATCTATCGAAACAGCATACACTTCCTTAATGGCACTTACCCTATGCTGGGGCATAGGAGCCGTTACGACATTCGGTCTTTCCGGCGCTTCAAACTGAATTTCTTTTGCGTCAATCAGATCTTGCACTTTGTTTCTCAAGGCCCAACAATCATCAGTAGTGTGCCCGGGACTATCAGAATGATAAGCACACCGGGCATTCGGGTTGTATTTAGGGGACGCAGTGTTGACGACCTTAGGAGCTTCTTTGAGGGTCACCAGATTGGTGGATAACAGTTGGGGTAAAATTTGAGATAATGTCATACTCAATCGGGTATACTGCCTCTTGGGCCTTTCACTTCTTTGCTGATTGTACTGCTGAGGAGCAGCAACAGGTTTAGAGATGACCAAAGCATTAACGGCTTGGCGACTTTCGGGCTTGACTTGTCTTCTAGGGCCATAGACGGCACTTGCTTCTTTCTTAAACGGCCTCTTCTCAGCACTTGTAGAGGCAGCTTTCTGTATCTTGCCTGACCTGATACCAGCCTCAATTCTTTCTCCTGTTAATATCAGATCTGTGAACCCAGCGGAGGAGTTACCAACCAAATGATTAAAAAACGGACCAGACAACGTTCCCAGAAACATATCAACCAGCTCTCGATCAGTTAATGGAGGCTGCACCCTGCCAGCCAAATCTCTCCATTTTTGAGCGTACTCTTTGAATCCTTCACCCGTTCCTAGAGACATACCCTGAAGTTGGGTACGCGTAGGAGCGAGATCAGAATTATATTGGTATTGTCTGTAGAAAGCAGTCGCCAAGTCCTCCCAGTGCCGGATGCTAGCTCCGTCTAATTGGTAGAACCATTCAAGCTGAGACCCCGAGAGGCTGTCTTGGAAGAAGTGAATCCAGAGGTTTTTATCCGCCGTGTAAGGTTGGATTTTCCTTACATACGACCTCAGATGCAGCTTTGGGCAGGAGACCCCATCATACTTGGCGAAGGCAGGCGCCTTAAACTTGTGTGGAATTACTACTCCAGAAGATAATCCCAAATCCCCGAAATCCAGTCCCGGCACGTTCTGAATTTCCATAGCGCTCAAACGGTCCTCCAATTGTTTGTATCTGTCAGCAGCAGGTGGGTATTGTTCCTCGTTATAGTCCGTCTCGTTGTCGGAGACTGCGGGACTAGGTGCTTCTCCCCCTTGGGGACTGTTTTTCTCAGCAGAAGAAGTGGTTGGATCAGCTTCATTGTGGAGTGTGTTCCCAAATCTGCGTCCGGTGTTGAACATTGCCGTCCTCTTTTTCTTCTTCTTCTTCAGGAGTAGAGTCTTCAACTCTTGCTGTCCCTGGGCTAGGCTTAGGACCATCTCTTGAAACTGTGCACTTTGGGCCTGAAGGGCCTTGATTGCTTGTTCACTGGATGACTCCGAATTCATGATGACTGTGCACATAAACAGCGAAGAAAATTAAGCAACCTGTGAAATAGGGTACCTGCTATGCATATGGTGTAATGGAATGCGTATGTTTTATGTTTTCAAAGACAAATAAGATTCAACTTTGTAGACAAAAAGGAAAACACACTTCATTAGATTAAAATTTTTCAATTGTTCAACAATTTGCCCTTAGGCATTACAGGAATGAAAAATACGGAAAAGGAAATAAAACTACAAAAGGGAATAATCAAAGCTCATCAATGCTCCCATGGCCTCCTCCTCTCAGTGCTGATGTAGTTGTTCAGGACACGTTCTTCCTCCAATTGCTTAGTCAGTCTTTGGACCTTCCTTTCCTGCTCGTTGAACTTCTCTCGATAGAAATCCCGTTCTTCCTTTAGCTGTGCCCAAGATCTCTTCATGGTGTCAAAATCAGTAGGTATCTGAGGAGGGAGGATAGTTGGAGGAACCCCATCTTCATCGGGAGATTCAAGGATGATTGGTCTGACAGCTTCGTACGGCATACCTAACTTCTGAGCGCGGATGCGGACCCATTTGCAATAGGGCTCCAATGGTAAAGAAGTCTTTGGTCCTAACTCACGTGGGTCAGCTTTGTGGATTCTGTCCCAAGCTCTAATGAATCCCTGGCGTAATTTGTCACTACCTGCCTGAAACTCAAAATGGAAGTGAGGAACCAGCATTTCATGGGGCCCATCTCCTCTGGCTCTTCCAAACTGACGGAGAGCTAAACATGGATTGTAAGAGATTCCTCCTTGGATACCAATCAACGGGACATTAGGGTATTCTCCGCAACGGTCGATAACAGCTACCTCATCCAAGCCTCTGAGAGTCCAAGTGATATCCTTATCTGTGAGAGACATTAACCTCCGAGCCCAACCTTTCCCTTCTTCATTCTTCAGCACGGACTTAGGAAGGTGCGAAATAAACCACCTTACCAGCAAAGGAGCACAACACCATGGAGTTCCCCGTTTTCGAGCAGTACGAGCATGGAGTTGTTGTAGAATGTCACCCAAGAGAGTGGGTACCGGATTTCGACACATGAAGATTCTTATGACATGGATACTGATGAAGGTGTCAGGGTTGGGAAACAATACCAGACCATAGATCAAGAGAGCCAGAACATCTTCATATGCTTTGAAGTCCAAGTCATTCCAGAAATCATTAGCCTTGCCAACCAGGAATTTGACCAAAAAGCCCTTGATCCCATTTCTAGTTTCCCAGTTGGACAATACCTCTTCTTTGGTCAAGGGGAGAATTGCAGCAATCTCTTCAGGCCTAGGAGTCTTTTCCAAACCAGTGAAAGGGGTTTGTTCCAAGACAGGAATCCCAAGCAAGTAAGAGAACTCTTCCAGGGTAGGAACCAGCTGGAAGTCTTGAAAGGTGAAACAATGATGCAGAGGGTCATAAAACTGGGTCAGAACACTTATCAGTTGTTGGTCCCATTTTGCAGTGATCAAGCCAAGGAGGGAACCATGTCTGTTGATGAAGGAGGTAGTGTTTGGAATTCTTTCAACCAGATCTTTGAGTAAAACTGGTGGTTGAACAAAGTTGAGCCGGACAGTATTTCTACGCACGGGCATCATGATGTCCTACAAAACAGAGCAAAGATGAAACCTTTTTGTCTTTGAAATGGGTTAGCTTTTTATGTATGCAATGGTATGATGGCATGATGCTATGATGAAGCACATCACAAGTATTCACATAGGCAAATAAAGCACACAAGTCACACAAGACACCCTTAGGTTTCAGGCCAGCATGAGTTTCAGGTATTACCCTCTTTTGGTTTTGTTGGTTAAAACCTGTCCTATCAAAAGTAACCGGGTTCTAGAGGATCTCAAATCATTGGCTACCCTCAATCGGTCATAACTCCAGCATCGCAATCTTTTCTCGCGGCCAGAACCATCTCGAGAGTTTAGCCTCAATGAGTGTAGCATACTGCTACTGTCCTAATAGCCAAGTTGGTCAATTTAGGGTTCTAAGGTTGGTTGGTGTTTAATGACCCCTTAGAAGACCTATATTCTCCCCGTTACAACACAAGGGATATAGGTACAGACTAAGATGCCACACCAACGTAGCCACTGCTTCACCCATGTCGGTCTACGCCGGACAGGTCCCTCACAGATTATGCTACCTAAAAAGGTATTTCCCAAATCCGGGTTAGGATCTATGAAACTCCGATGCAAAGCCCACAAATATAAAAGCAAACAAAGCAAACAATTGAAAACAAAGATGATCTAAAAACCCTAAGGTTACTCCACTTTTTGGTTTTCCCCAGCAGAGTCGCCAGTTCTGTGATACGGTGGGAGAACTGACTTGAGGTTTGCGTTTGTATTCGCAAATGTTGCGGTTAGCAAGAGTCGCCACCGACTTTTTATTTTATCCTAAGGAAAGGTTAAAAAGCACAGCAAAAACCTTTTGAGATGTTTTCTTGGGTTCGGGGAGTAGATTATAGAAAAGGAAGGTATTAGCACCCTTTCTATCCATGGTTATCCATGGGCTCTTAGTTACTTGCTTAGATCACTTGCCTTTTGTTTTCAATTGTTTTAAATGGTGCTTGAGTGTGTGGGTTTTGAAAATGTTTTGAAAAGAGGCCAATGTGGTGGCAACCTTTGCAATGATCCATGTGGGGATGTATACAAAGATGTATGTCTTTTGAAAAGGTTTTCATTTGTTTTTGAAAGTTGTTTTGAAAGTGTAGTGAAGTGTGGTTTGAAAAATAGGCAAGTGTTTTGTTTTGCAAGTTGGTTCAAGTAACTAAGAGGTTATCTACTCCTAAATTTCTCAAAAGATTATTGCTATATTTTAACCCTTTTAACAAGTTTGCACCACCATTGTATTTGGTGGGCAACCTTGTGTTAGGATGTGAAAGGGACAGGCGCGGGTCATCGTTTAGACCATAATTGTAACAACGTTAAATGTCTTTGGGCAATTTCTCTAAGGGACTTGATCATTTGTTTTGTTTGTTTTGAAAAGTTTTATCGAGGGACTATGATCATTCAAACTGTTTGCTTTGCCCAAAGATGTTCAACATACAATATGGCCCATTTATTTGAAGGCAACAAGTGGAATACCCTAGGGGGTGCAAGTGTGATTTGTGTGTCCATTTTCATGCTTGTTTGTCTTGTATTAGGTCAAACTATTTTTTATCGTTTTTTCGCATACAAACCCTAATTCTAGCATGTTATTATTTAGAAAGTAATAAAGTGCGAAATTAAAATTACTAAGCTATTACACAACCAAATATGGGAAGGGGGGTACAAATGTTCAAATGGGGATATAGACAAGAATTTAAATCTAGATTATTACAACAATTGGATATTTGCATAGTAAATAAATTGCATAATTTAAATGTAAATAAAATAAATATGTAAAAATGTAAAAAAAGAAAGTTTTTTATGTGTATGAGAAAATATTTATATAAAAGAAAAAAGAAATAAAAATGTATTTATTTTTTAGTATTTTGAAACTTAGAGGTAAGAAACCCTAATTTTTATATAAAAAGTATTATTATTTAATTTAATTCTACTATTTATTTATTATGTACAAAAATAAAATAAAATGAAGTATTTTGTGAAAAAAAAGTATTTTTGTATCAAATATTGATAAAATGAAGAAAATCAAGTATTTTATATTTTTATCTTAAATATATTAATAAACATGTATATATATATATTAAACCCTAAATGAGTATTATACAAAATAAATATTTATTTAATATTTTAATAAAATAAATAAAAGTATTTTTTTGTGTGAAATATTTTCAGAAAGTAAAAATAAAAATAAAATGTATCTACATTATTTTCTATTTATGTTAATAATAGTGTATATATATATTTGTATATAAATAAAAGAAATAAACAAACAAATATGCCATAAATACAAAAAATGATGGAAAAAATATTTTAAAAATTTTAATGGCATGAGAAAAAATAAACAAAGTCAACCCAAAAAGAAAAAGTCAAAAATGTTGAAAAATAAACAAATGGGCTCAGGGGGTGTAAACCAAAAAAAAGGGGTGTGAAAAGGAAACAAATCCAGGCCCAGCCCAGATCACTTCTTCTTCAACCTCTGTACATCTTTCTTCTCACAGAACACGCGCTTTCTAACTCTGGATTCCTGGACTTTCAAGCAAAACTCATAACATGAAAAGTGTAGAGCATTAAGAGACGGTTTCAACCATATAAAGAACATGACCTATCTCTCCAAGATGAGAGAGAATTTCTCTCCCCCTCTTTTCTGACCTAGTTTTTCTACCATTTTCAGAGCTCAAATTCTCTTCACTCAGACAAAAGAAATGAAAAGTAAAGCTATGTACATGTTCAGGGCTATGAGTAGGACTTTGTTTCTTCACAAACTTAAGACTAAATATGCCTAATAAGAGAGATACGAATTCAAACTTTTACCTGTGCAGTTGAACTTCTATGTGGAGAATGAAAGACTTTCAGTGCAATGTAATGATTGGAAAAGCTTCCTTGAAGTCCAGGGATGCTTTTTCAATGCTCACTTTGTCTTGAAGCTTCTTGTACCAAGCTATAGAACTTCACCTGCAAGCTAAAGATGTGAAAATGGTGGAAGTGGTTAGAGCAACTACAGATCGTGCCTTAGCTTCTGGATAGCTTGCATATGTTGTAAGGAAGGTAGAGGAACAGGTTTGGACAGAAATGCTTGAAGGGATTGAGAGATTGCACTCAAACTGCAGGGGCACCCCTGTTTGTGCAGTTTGAGGATGATTCTGAGATGGAGGGTGTTTGAAAGGGAAATGGCTCGTGCAAAAGCTTCAATGTGGTCTATGGAATGTGTTTGATATCTTTTGTGCTGTGTTCTTTTGCTGAGATGAGAGTTGTGATAAGTTATGGATGTTACTTCTATGTGAAGCAAGCAAATGTCAACTTGGTTTCTAGGCCAGTACAATGCCTCAATCTATGCTGCACCTTTGAGTCTTGATCAGTGGGATATGCCTATGCTTTTTTGCTTCAAAGATCTGCATTGTACCTCATAGATTTGCAAAGTTGCCATAAAGTACCACTTTACAAGAATGGATAACATGCTTTTTCTAGTTTAGGCTTGATTTTGTGTGTATTATCCAAATGAGCAAAATAATGTTAGAACACAAAGGATATGCATTGAATTATTGAGTGAGAATGGGATTAGAGGCCTGCAATGTAGCTTAAGCATGCTGAATTCAAATTTGCCAAGTTTATGAACATGCTTTGATGAAGAACAAAAGTGAATTTTTGCCAACTTGTGAAATTCGAATCTCTCAAGTTATGAGGTTGTTTGATGAGTTCTTGGACATTTTGGAAAGCTTGTAATGTGTACTACAATCCATCTTTGAAATGCAATTTGAAATTCCAAGTGGAAGGGTATGAAAAGTGGCCTTGAAGTAGGGTAGAAAACCTTGTCAAAATAGGTCAAATTTCACTAAGTTAAAAGATGGTTTAGTGCCCTCATTCAAAAAATCATAACTTGAGATACAAGCTTCAAATGAGAAAACTTTGTGAATCAAAGTTGTAGATTTTGCAACAAGCTACAACTTTCATGTTTTGACTTTTGTTTGAATCCAAATGGATCATGGTGAAAAGATGGGGCAAAGTTGGGAAAAAATTAGGGTTTTCCATAACTTAGAAAAATTCTAAGTTATGAAAAATTCCATTTTCAAACCCTAATTTGCATTTTGACATTTCTTGGTGAACAAGTTTCATAATTTGGCATGTTTTGATGAAAAATGAATCTTGACTCTTGATTTTGACCAAAAAGTCAAAGTTTGACTTTTCAGTATACAGTCAAAATTGATCAATTGACTGAGAAATTCAACTGTCAATCTTGTGTACTTGGGATCTTTTGAGCTTGATGAACATGTCAAGATAATTCCATTGAGTCCTTGAGGCCATATGTGAGCTTGGTTTGCCATTGGCTAGGTCAAACAGTCAAAAATTGCCCTTGTGCAGTCAAAACCCTAAAAATGACCATTTTGCCCTTTTGATGATCTGATCAAATTTCTTGTGGAATTGTGATCCAAACTTGATCAAATGGTTCATATGAGTTCATAATGTTGATGTGGATCAAATTTCATGAGGTTTGACTGTAAATTGGCCACAGTTGACTTTTTCCCCAATACAGCTGATTTCTAGGTCAACTGTCCAATTGACTGGGTAAAACTTGGAATCAAGACTTGAAACTTGGTATAGGTAAACTTGGGAGTCCAACATGAAGCATGAAAGTCATCTTAGGCATTTTAGGTCAAAACACCTTTAGGCAAACACAAACCCTAATTTGAGTCCACAGTGCAAGGAGAAGTCTTGAGCAGAGGAAACCCTAATTGGATCTTGATCTTCAAAGGTCTTGTGATGAGAAAATGTTGAGGAAATGGGAGGGCAAATTTTGGGGTACAACAGTGCCATTTGGAGATTGTTGATAGGTGGTCTGAACTTCTGCATCAGAAAAATCTTTAGGAATCGATTTAACTGGACCAGACAAGGTCTTGGATTAACTTCAACTGGATCGGCATCAGAAAAATCTTTAGGAATCGATTTAACTGGACCAGAGGAGGTCTTTGCTCCTTTGGCTGGATCGACATCAGAAAAATCTTTAGGAATCAATTTAACTGGACCAGACAAGGTCTTGGAATAAACTTCAACTGGATCGGCATCAGAAAAATCTTTAGGAATCGATTTAACTGGATCAGAGAAGGTCTTGAAATAGCTTCAACTGGATCGGTCATGGAGATCTTATCGGTGATCTGACTGAACCAGAGGAGGTCTTGGATTAACTTTGACTTGACCGGCATCAGAAAAATCTTTAGGAATCGATTTAACTGTACCAGACAAGGTCTTGGGATAGCTTCAACTGGATCGGCATCAGAGAAATCTTTAGGAATTGATTTGACTGGACCAGAGAAGGCCTTTGACTGGATTGGCATCAGAAAAATCTTTAGGAATCGATTTAACTGGACCAGACGAGGTCTTGGAATCTTCAACTGGATCGGCATCAGGAAAATCTTTAGGAATCGATTTAACTGGACTAGAGAAGGCCTTTGACTAGATCGGCATCAGAAAAATCTTTAGGAATTTATTTAACTGGACCAAGTAAGGTCTTGGAATCTTCAATTGGATCGGAATCAGAAAAATCTTTAGGAATCGATTTAACTGGACCAGGCAAGGTCTTGGAATCTTCAACTGGATCGGCATCAGGAAAATCTTTAGGAATTGATTTAACTAGACCAGAGAAGGCCTTTGACTGGATCGACATCAGGAAAATCTTTAGGAATCAATTTAACTGGACCAGAGAAGGTCTTGGAATCTTCAACTGGATCGGCATCAGAAAATCTTTAGGAATCGATTTAACTGGACCAGAGAAGGTCTTTGACTGGATTGGCATCAGAAAAATCTTTAGGAATCGATTTAACTGGACCAGGCAAGGTCTTGGAATTTTCAACTGGATCGGTATCAGAAAAATCTTTAGGAATCGATTTAACTGGACCAGAGAAGGCCTTTGACTGGATCGGCATCAGAAAAATCTTTAGGAATCGATTTAACTGGACCAGGAAAGGTCTCTGATATAGCCGAGAACTTAACTGCGTCTTTCCTGAAAGGTAGAGGTCAGTCATATGAAATGCATGATATGGATCAAGCAATGATGTTCTCAAAATAAATGAGATTGTGTTGTATGATGCGTATATGCATGTATCATAATGTATGGAAATGTAATGTTTTAGCTGGGGGGAAATAAATCCAGAATGGCTGCTGGAGAATATAGTTGAATTCTTCGCTTCCGCTGGGGATGATGAACGAAGGTGATTGCGAGAATAAACCTGCAGGAGAAGAGAACTCTGTTGGGGAATAAACTGATGAGGAGATTACTCTGTAGGGAAGAGATGCTTTGCTGGGAATTCCACTGATAAACTTCGCTGGGGATGGACTACCATTGCTGGTGATACTGAATCTGTTGAGGATTGAATTCCTGTTTGTGAAAGGAAAGAACTTCGCTGGGGATGCTCTTTCAGTTGCGACTTGCTAGGGATAACCCTATTAGACTTTTGGGGGGATAATCCTTTGAACTCGGCTGGGGAGATTTATTTTTGTACTCCGTTGGGGATAGACTTCCAGAGTCTTACTGGGGATGATGCTTCAACTCTGTTGGGGAAGCTTTTTCAGACTGCGCTGGGGAAATATTGACTCCACTAAGGGTATCTTGTATTATGTCGGGGAATATTCTTATACTCTGTTGGGGAATATTAAGACTGTCGGGGATATCAGTCCCTTTTTATTGTTGATGGTAGATCAACTCTGCTTGGGGAGAATATTAGCGATTCATTCGTTCACAGTTGCGACTCTTAGTTGGGGAGAGCTACCATTACTGCCTTACTCTGCGGGGAGTGAAGGTATCTTAGCCATATTCTTCAGCTGAATCTACCTTTGTACCTAGTAGGCATAGCGACTATACAGTTTGGACAATTTCATTTGCCCCTGCTTCTGCTATTACCAGTAATCTCCTTTTGTTTCGCATGTAAATATTCATGAGCAGTAATTAATGTCAAATGCATATATCAAAAATGAATATTGGACGTTCTTTGCAAGACAAAACAGATAAAGGAAAAACAATTTGAAATTTCTTTGAAAATGAATTGTATTGATTCTGAAGTTTGGCCTATAAATAGGCGTTTTTGTACAAGAGGCTGATGTCCTAGTAAGAGAACGCCGCTGAACAATAGAATTTACACGATTTGTGAAAAACTAAACAAAACAGTTATGTGAATAATCCCACTGGGTTCCAACTCTGCTATTTCCTTTATATCCTCGAGCATCTCATCACCTTGCTACTGGTTGAAGATGAATCAGATTGATTAGTGTCGTCTGAGCTTGATAGTCAATACCGAAGTCTGGATGCAAGGTGATCCAATGAGACATAGTGTTACGCTTATCCCTAATTTTTGCCTGGACTGCCCTTTCGGGTTTTCAGTCCACCGGGATACCCTTTTTTGCCCAAGCCACCTTTTCAGGTTTTCGACTTGCCGGGTGTACAGATTTTTTTTCATTTTCATCCCTTATTTTTTCCCGAACCATTTTGGTTCGCCGGGAAGCCCTTGTTTTTGCCCAGGCCAGTCAACCTAGCGGGTCTTTGATTATGCGTAGTATCTTTTCACTATGTCTGCATTGACGGGGTAAGGAAGGTCGTCACCATCCATGGTGGTTAGAATCATAGCTCCTCCTGAGAAAATGTTCTTAACCACAAATGGCCTTTCATAAGTAGGGGCCCATTTGCCCCTGGGATCACCTTGAGGTAGGATAATGTGCTTGATTACCAGATCCCCAACTTGATACTCTTGTCGTCTAACTTTCTTGTTAAATACCTTGATCATTCGTTTTTGGTACGTCTGACCATGATAAATAGCAGTAAGTCTCTTTTCATTGATTAGGTTCAGCTGATCAAACCGGGTCTGAATCCAGTCATCTTCGCTCAAACCTGCATCCTTCATGATTCGAAGAAAGGGTATCTAAACTTCAATGGGCAAGACTGCCTCCATACCATATTCCAAGGAATAGGGTGTTGCCCCTGTTAACGTCCGCGCTGAGGTATAGTACCCATGAAGAGTAAACGGTAACATCTTGTGCCAGTCTTTGTATGTCACTATCATCTTCTGCACAATCTTCTTAATATTCTTATTAGCTGCTTCGACAACCCCATTCATCTTCGGTCGGTAGGGAGAAGAGTTATGATGCTGTATCTTGAACTGCTCGCAGAGCTCAGTGATCATTTTATTGTTGAGATTGGTACCATTGTCCGTAATGATCCTCTCTGGTACACCGTATCGACATATCAGATTGTGCCGAATGAACCGTGCCACGACGTTCTTGGTTACAGTAGCAAAGGAAGCTGCTTCAACCCACTTAGTAAAGTAATCAATTGCTACCAGGATGAAGCGATGCCCGTTAGATGTCGTAGGTCTAATCTCGCCGATCATATCAATGCCCCACATTGCAAAAGGCCAAGGTGCCGTCAAGACGTTTAGAGGAACTGGAGGTATGTGCACCTTATCAACATATACTTGGCACTTGTGTCATGTCCGAGAATGTTGATAACAGTCGGCTTCCATTGTGGACCAATAATATCCTGCCCGTAGGATTTTCTTTGCCATGGTGTGTCCACTAGAATGAGTTCCGAAAGTACCTTCATGCAACTCTGCCATGATCTTTTCTGCTTCATTCTTATCCACACAACGCAGTAAGGTTGAATCATGGTTACGCTTGTAAAGGATGTCATTGCTGATGAAGAATTTCGCTGCAAACCTTCTCAGAAATTTCTTGTCATTTACAGATGCACCCTCGGGGTACTCCTGAGCCTCAAGATACCTCTTTACCTCATGAAACCAGGGCTTTTCTGTTAACTCTTCAGTCTCAAGATCACAGCAATGTGCAGGTTCTTCCAATCTTTCAATGATAATCCGGGGAGCTTCGTTGTCCCAATTGACTTTGAACGTAGAAGACATCGTAGCCAGCGCGTCCGCCAACTAATTATCCTCTCTAGGGAAGTGTTCAAAGGTTATCTCCTCAAAATGGGGAAGCAATGTCAACACATACTCCTTGTAAGGAATGAGATTTGGGTGTTTCGTATCCCACTCGCCTTTGATCTGACTGATCACGAGAGCAAAATCTCCGAAGACAGTAAGAAACTTAATCCTTAGGTCAATTGCTGCTCGAAGACCCATGATGCATGCTTCATACTCCACCATATTGTTGGTGCAGTTGAAACATAGTCGGGCGGTAAACGGAGTATGAGAGCCTTTAGGAGATATGATCACGGTGCCAACGCCATTACCCAAAGCATTCGAAGCTCCATCAAAGTACATAGACCATTGGGATCCTTCCTCAGGTCCTTCATCCGGTCTGGGTGTCTCATAATCAGTTACCAACATGATATTCTCGTCCAGAAATTCAAAGTTCATAGACTAGTAATCATCCACTGCCTGATGTGCCAAATGGTCTGCCAACACACTTCCCTTGATTGCCTTTTGGGTCGTGTACTGGATGTCATACTCAGTCAAGATCATCTGCCATCTTGTTATTCTTCCAGACAAAGCAGGCTTCTCGAAGATATACTTGATTGGATCCATCTTTGATATCAACAGAGTAGTGTGAGTCAGCATATACTGTCTCAGCCGGTGAGCAGCCCATGCCAAAGCGCAGTGAGTATCGGGTCTCACAGTTGGTAAACTTTTTGCTAAGGTAATAAATAGCATGCTCTTTTCGGCCAGACTCGTCATGTTGACCCAGCACACACCCCATTGAGTTATCGAGTACTGTCAAGTATAAGATCAAAGGTCTCCCTTCAACTGGTGGCATCAGAATAAGTGGCTCTTGGAGATACTCTTTGATCCTTTCGAAAGCGGCCTGACATTCATCGTTCTAACGTACTACTTGATATTTCTTCAGTATCTTGAAGATTGGCTCACAAGTAGCAGTCATGTGTGAGATGAATCGGGCAATATAGTTCAGACGTCCCAGAAAGCCTCTGACTTCTTTCTCTATTCTGGGAGCGGGCATCTCCTGTATGGCCTTCACCTTTGCATTATCCACTTGAATACCTTTGTTGCTTACGATGAAACCTAGTAGCTTACTAGACCTCACCCTGAAGGTGCACTTGTTCGGGTTTAACCTCAGCTTGTACAACTTCAACCTGTCAAACAACTTCTGCAGATGGTCAAGGTGTTCCTCCTTAGTCTGGGACCTTGCAATCATATCATCGATGTATACTTCAATCTCATGATGGATCATGTCATGAAATAAAGCAACCATGGCACGCTGATACGTTGCCCCAGCGTTCTTTAGTCCAAAAGGCATGACCTTGTAGCAAAAGGTACCCCACTGAGTAACAAACGTTGTCTTCTCCGTGTCTTCGGGAGCCATTTTGATCTGATTATAACCAGAGAAACCATCCATAAAGGAGAAAACCTTATGCTGAGCAGTGTTGTCAAGCAGAACGTCGATATGAGGTAGAGGGAAATCATCCTTGGGGCTTGCCCTGTTCAGATCCCTATAGTCAACACACATTTGAACCTTACCATCCTTCTTCGGCACAGGAACCACGTTGGCCACCCACTAAGGGTAAGAAGTAACCACTAGAAAACCGGCGTCGAACTATTTCATAACTTCAGCCTTGATTTTCTCAGACATCTCTGGGCGCATTCGGCGGACCTTCTGTTTCACTGGAGGGCAGTCTTCCTTGGTAGGCAGGCGGTGAACCACAATATCAGTATCCAAACCAGGCATATCTTCGTAAGACCAGGCATAGATCTCAACGTAGTCACGCAACATTTGAATTAACCGTTGTTTCACACTAAGCTCCAGATTTGCATCGATCTTGACTTCCTTCTTGTCTATCTCAGTACCCAGATTCACTGATTCTACCGGCTCTTCGTGCGGCTGAATGGCCCTCTCTTCCTGAAGTAACATTCTTGCAAGTTCACCAGGCACTTTGCAATCATCTTCAAATTTGTCTTCGGCTAAGTTGATCGGACTTTCGAAGTTATAACTGGCAGTAGCAGAGTCGTTACCTGTGAGATCCGGAGTGGATGTGGACCTGTATACGTGAGTGTGTGTAAAATATTTGTTTTGCAATATATAATAAATAAAAACAAGGAGCGCAAAATTTGAAATGCAAGAACGTCCAATGCTTTTATTAATGATATATGAAAATGACACACATAAAGCCCTCACAAATGAAGCCACGGTGCCCCGGGTAAGACACCGGGCCATAAAGTTTTAAAACATTGTCTGTTACAAATTCAAAACAAAAAGTTTCATTACTGGGTAACAAAAGTAATAGGGGTGAAGTCCTTTGCTGTCCAGTTGATGGGTCCACCGTCGGTCGTAGAATAGATCCAGCTGTCGAATTCAGACTCTTCCACATCGTCTTCAATGGCATTCACTCCCGAGTTGCTAATGAACACGGGGGGTCTTCTGATCCGTGCATTCCGAATCGCCCTTTGAGCTTCTACAGTGAAACCCAAACCAAACTTGTTAGTCTTCTGTGTAAAATCAAGGAGTTGTCCCCACTTTGCACACCCACCTTTCTCAACAACAGCCCGGGCATCCTTAAGAGAAGCCATCTTCATAGGAGAATCTTCAACAACAGTCTCAGCTGACGCCAATGTCTGGGGAACCTCTTCAAAGTGCTGAAATGGGGTCTCAATGAACTCCCCATCCATCTCTATATATCGGAAAGAGTTTAGGTGGCTAACCGTGTACTCCTCTTCTCCTTGTACTGTCACAATCTTCCCTTTGACCGGGTACTTCAGCTTCTGGTGGAGCGTTGAGGTTACGGCCCCAGCTTTATGGATCCATGGACGACCCAACAAACAAGAATAAGATAGGCGAATGTCCATCACATAGAATGTAGAATTGAAAACCTGAGAACCCACCTTAATCGGAATATCAACCTCTCCATGCACCATTCTCTTAGGCCCATCAAAGGCCCTGACAACGATGTTGCTTGGTTTCAGCTCCAACCCTTCACAGTCCAACCGATCTAGCGCTTTCTTAGGCAAGACGTTCAATGAGGAACCAGTATCTACTAACACATGAGCAAGAGTAGTGCCCCTGCATTCAATGGAGACATGCAGGGCATCCTTGTGATTCTTCCCCTTAGCAGTCAAGTCGGCGTCAGAGAAACCCAACCCATTATCAGCAGTCAAATTGGCCATGCAATATGTAAACTGATCAACTGATGTCTCTTGTGGTACGTGGGCAGTATTCAAGAAGGTAATCAGAGCCTTGACATGGGCCTCTGAGCATAACAACAGTGATAACATAGAAATCTTGGATGGGGTTTGCCCCAGCTGCTCAACTACATTGTAGTCACTCTTTTAATAATTTTCAGAATCTCTTCCATCTCTTGTTTAGAAGCTTCAATAGTAATCGTCTTCGGTGCCTCCGTCTGGGTAGGCACATCAGTGGTGATCCCTTTGCCCCGAGTGTCAGATGAATCGGCGACAGGGGTAAGAATAGGAACTTGAACGGGAATGGTAGCAGGTACACTGGCAGGTGTGATAACAACAGGTTTTCGGACAGTTGGTGGAGAGATATCAGGCGAGAAAAGTCTTCTGTTGCGGGTGACTTTAGCAGATCCAACAATATTGCTGATGTCAGTATCAGCATCCAACTCTTGCTTAACTCCATGAAAATAAACATCAGCCCCATAGTGCCAAGGGACAGCTTTATCAGAGGTGTAGGGGATGGGCCTCAGAACAGTGATGATCACAGGTGCGATTCTTGGAACAGATGTAATTCTAACAGGCTTCCTCGATGGAGCCTTGGAAGAATTGTCGAAAATGGTAATGATGGCAACTTCTTCAGAATGAACTAGAGGAATAACGGTCTTCTCAAACAGAATCTCTTTACTATCCATCAGGCGTTGGACACCTGATTTCAAAAGATGGCAACCGGTAGGTAGAATAGAACACATATGGCAACCTTCGTCATAGCCCGGAAATAAACTGGCTAGCAAAAGGTTCTTCTTCATAGTCATCAAAGGGGTAACAATATCATTTACGGAAACCAAGAATGAGTCTTCTTCTACAGCATTTACTCCATGCTTGGGCATAGGAGCAGTCACAACATTAGGCCTCTTGGGCGCCTCAAACTCAATCTCCTTCGCATCAATTAAGTCTTGTATCTTATTCTTCCAAGTCCAACAATCATCTGTATTATGTCACGGGCTATCAGAGTGATAAGCACATCGGGCATTAGGGTTATACTTCAGTGATGTCGTATTTGGATTCTTTGGGGCTTCCTTTGGAATCACCAGATTGGTCTTCAGCAACTGTGGCAGAATCTGAGATAAGGTCATGTTGAGACGGGTGAATTGCCTTCGAGGTCTCTCGTCTTTTTGTTGATTCTTGTACTGAGGAGCACCAGCCGGTTTTGAAATAACAACCGCATTAATAGCTTGATGGTGTTCAGGTCTATTATGTCTTTTCAAACTGTAGACAGCACTGGACTCTTTCTTAAATGGCTTCTTCTCGGTGCCTGATGAAGCACCCTTTTGTATCTTACCAGCATTAATATCAGCCTCAATCCTCTCACCGGTCAAAATAAGCTCTGTAAACCCAGACGAAGAGCTTCCAATTAAGTGGTTGAAAAATGGACCAGACAGGGTCCCCAGAAACATGTCAACTAGCTCTCGATCAGCCAAGGGTGGTTGCACTCTTCCGGCGAGGTCTCTCCACTTCTGAACATAATCTTTGAATCCTTCACCCGTTCCCATTAACATACCTTGGAGTTGGGTACGCGTATGAGCAAGGTCGGAGTTGTACTGGTACTGCCTGTAGAAAGCAGTAGCCAAATCTTCCCAACTGCAGATACTGGCTCCATCCAACTGGTAGAACCACTCGAGTTGAGTCCCTGAGAAACTGTCTTGAAAGAAATGGATCCATAGGTTCTTATCAGCGGTGTACGGATGAATCTTCCTTACATATGACCGGAGGTGCAGCTTCAGACAAGAAACTCCGTCATACTTAGCAAAGGCTGGTGCCTTGAACTTGTGGGGAATCACCACCCCAGATGATAGACCTAGATCACCAAAGTCCAGACCAGGCACCTTCTGAACTTCCATAGCACTCAACTGGTCTTCCAGTTGCTTGTATCTATCCTCAGCAGGAGGATACTGCATCGAAGTCCGTCTCGTTGTCGGAGACCACAGGGCTAGGAGCCCTCCTTTCCTCTTGACTATCTTTCCCTCCAGATGAGGTGGTCAGATCAACTTCATTATGTAACCTGTTTCCAAACCTATGCCCTGTGTTGAACAGGATTGTCCTCTTCTTCTTCTTCTTTTTCTCTTTCAGAATCAGGGTCTTTAGATCTTGCTGACCCTTAGCTAGATTCATGAACAGCTCTTGAAATTGGGCATTCTGAGCCTGGAGGGCCTTGATGGCTTGCTCAGTTGAAGGTTCAATAGACATGATGAGTGCTGAAATAAACAGCGAAGAAGATAAGAGACTTGTAATGGGTACCTGTTATGGAGTGCATGGGATGAAATGTGTATGACATGATTTCAAAGACAATCGGGAGATTAAAATTTGTAAACAAGAAAGGAAACACACTTTATTAGATAAACTTTGGATCTCAAATTGTTCAACTGATGCCCTCAGGGCGTTACAAGAATGGAAATACTGAAAAGTAAATAAAAACTGGGAAAGAAACAATCAAAGGTCAATCAATGCTCCCATGGTCTCTTCTTGTCGGTGCAGACATAATCATTGAGAATCCGCTCGTTCTCCAACTGCCTAGTCAACCTTTAGATCTTATGCTCTTGCTCGTTGAACTTCTCTTGGTAAGCATCCCGTTCCTCTCTCAGCTGCATCTAAGATCTCTTCAGTGCCTCAATGTCAGTGGGCATGTAAGGATGGAGGATGGTTGGAAGAACCCCTTCTTCATTAGCAACTTCAACAATGATAGGCCGAACGACTTCATATGGCATACCCAGCTTTTGGGCACGGATACAGACCCATCTGAGATATGGCTCCATTGGAAGTGAAGTCTTTGGACCCAACTCATGTGGATCAGACATGTGAACTCTATCCCAAGCCCTTATGAATCTGCGACGTTTCTCGTCGCTATCCCCTTGAAAGTCAAAGATGATACTAGGCATTAGCATCTCATGAGGTCCTTTTCTTCTGGCACGCCCAAATTGACGTAAGGCCAAGCATGGGTTATAAGAAATTCCTCCGTGGGTTCCTATCAGTGGAACATTGGGGTACTCCCCACAATGATCAATGATAACCTCCTCATCCATACCCTTGAGAGTCCAGATGATGTCATTATGAGAGAGAGACATAACCCTATAAGCCCAGCCCATGCCTTCTTTGTTCTTCAGCACTGATTTGGGGAGGTGCGAAATAAACCACCTCACTAATAAAGGAGAACAGCACATCAAGGTTCCCCGCTTTCGGGCAGTACGAGCATAAAGCTGATGAAGAATGTCACCCAAGAGAGTGGGTACGGGATTACGAGAGATGAAGATTTTCACCGTATTCACATCAACAAAAGAGTCAGAGTTCGGAAACAATACCAAGCCATATATCAGAAGACCAGAATATCTTCGAATGCCTTGAAGTCTAGACTATCCCAGAAATAATTAGCCTTACCAACCAAAAACTTAGTCAGAAAGCCCTTTGCTCCACTTCTAGTCTCCCAATTAGCCATTACCTCATCTTTGGTCATATGAAGGGCTGCATCAATCTCTTTGGGCCTAAGGATCTTCTCCCAACCAGTAAATGGGGTCTGCTACAGAATAGAGATACCGAGCAGATCAGAGAACTCTTCTAAGGTGGGAACCAACTGGTAGTCCTAGAAAGTAAAGCAATGATACAGCGGGTCATAGAACTGGACTAGGACACTCGTCATCTGCTCGTCCAATTTGGATGTGACCAAACTGAGAAGATAACCATGTCTCTTGAGGAAGGAAGTAGTATCAGGCATCTTTGCAACCAAATCTTTAAGCAAGGTGGGAACCTGGACAAAGTTGATCCGGATGGTATTCCTACACATGGGCATCACGATAACCTACAAAATAGACTAAAGATGAATCCCTCCTGTCTTTGAAATAGGTTAGTCCAATGCAAGATGTATGCAATGTTATGATGTCATGATAGAAAGCACACCACAAGTATCCACAAACATCAAACATGGTAAAGACAAAGAAGTCACACATAAGAGCCCTTAAGTTTCAGGCCTGCATGGGGTCTAGGTACTACCCTCTTGAAGTTTAGTTGGTTCAACTTGTCCTAATAATAGTAATCGGGTTCTAGAGGTTCTCAATATCACTGACCATCCTCCATCGGTCATGGTTTCAGCTCACGCAATCTTTTCTTGCAGTCGGAACTATCTCGAGAGTATGGTCTCAATGAGTGTAGTATCGAGTATCAACCAGTTCTCAGCTCTATACCAAGGCCGGATATCTCACTACTTCCTATGGCCAAGTTGGTTAATTATAGGTTCTAAGGTCAGTTGATGTTTAACGACCCATATAGCAGCCCCGTATTCTCCTTGTTTCTCCATAAGGGATACCGGTACCAACTAATGTGCCACATCAACATAGCTACTGCTTCAACCGTATCGGTCTACGCCGTACAATTCCCTCACAGTTTATTGCTACTTATCTAAAAAGTGCCCCCAAATCCGGGTTAGGATCTATAGTAACTCCGATACAAAAACCCACAAAGGTAAAGCAAGCAAATCATACAATAGAAAACAATATGATGAACTATTCCTAAGGTATACCCCACTTATAATTCCCCAGCAGATTCGCTAGTTCTGTGATACGGTGGCAGAACCGACTATTTTGGAAAATGCTGGTTTGCGTTTTACGTTTGTGTTTGCAAAATGTCGCAGTAAGCAAGAGTCGCCACCGACTTTTATTTTATCCAACAAGGAAAGGAAAAAAGAACAGAAAAATTCCTTTTTTGAGATTATTCTGAGTACGGGGGGTAGATTATAGAAAGGGAAGGTATTAGCATCCTTTCTATCCGTAGTTATCTACGGGCTCTTAGGTACTTGCTCATCATTTTCAAAATTGCTTCTTTGTGTTTGTGTGATTTGACAAGTTTTTATTTTGACTTTGATTTAACTCTTGCTTTTGTCTTCAAGAGTGTAATGAAGTGTTTTTGAAAACTTTGTTTGTAAAGGAGTATAAGTGTGAAAAAGTTTGTTTGAATTGAGCAAGTACTTAAGAACTAATCTACCTACTCGAAAAAAGGAATTGTTCTATGTTTGTTTCCTTTAGACAGCGCTATCCCACTATTAGTGAGTAGGTAGCACCGTCGTTGGAGTTTTAGGGTCAATTCGAAAGGGACGTACAGTCACTAAAGCAATGTTAGGACGTCTTAGTAGTAACCCTAATGTCTTAGATCAACTATTCGAGGCAACAATATCCGAGGTAACCTTTCCGAAGACACTTTGATCTTTTGGACAAGAGGACGACCACTAAAATATCCTATACTCAATGACCGTTTACTGAAGGCAACCGAAGTGAAGTATACCCTAGGAGTGTGCATGTGCGAGTGATTCAATTTCAAATTATTATCTTTGCATATTTAAGGGTTATCTAACTGTTTTAAAGTTAATCATACATTCTTGTCATGCATCCCTAATCATACATCTAACAGTTAATATTTTGCGGAATTTAAAGTGCGTAAATTAAACTACGCTATTACAAGGCTTCGGGTATTTACATAGCCAAAAACAAACCCTTAAAAATAAAGCGATAAATGAAAATAAAAGACCTAATTAAACTATTACAACTTGTGAGCAATTACATTAATATGGTAAAAAGTAAAACAATAAAGCGTGCGCGATGAAATTTAGATCGGGGGAGAATTAGGATTTTGACCCTTCTAACCTAATTGAAAGAAAGCATTGTTTTTGTCGTTTTTAATTATTTTCAAGAAAAGAATTAGGTTTTAAAATAAATACACAATTAATTAGCTAATTAAATTAATTAATGGAAATAAATAAATGGCCTATTTTTGTGTTTTTTGGTTATTTAAAAAAAAGGAAATATAATTAAGTTAGAAATAAAACCCTAATTGTTCTAATTATTTTTAGTTTATTTACAAAATAATTAAAGTTATCTAAAATTAAAATCTAACTAAATTAATTAATTTATTGATAAAAAATAAACCTAAGTCTAATTGGGTGAAAAAATATTTTTTGTGATTTTTTGATAAAAAAAGATAATTATTTTGTTAGTAAAATAAATAAATTAAATTAATAAAGCAAAATATAAAAAGAAAAAGAAAAGAAACTTGGGCCTGAGAAAAGCAGTTTGGAGGTGTGAATAGCAATTTTCTGGCCCAAGACCAAAGGTCCACAGTGACCTTCTGAGATCTCATGCATTTGCTTTGACCATGCCTTTGGTGCTCCTTCATTGATGGCCTTTGGATCTGGCCATCTGGCCATTTGGCTGGCTGGATGACGAGGTCATATGGTGGACCTTAGCTTCATGCGCGCGCTGGATTATCTGCAAGAAAATAACATGAAGAAAGTGGGGGACCTGGGATTCGAACCCAGGCCCTAAGGCATGTTCCAAAGACCTGGCCACCAGCTAAGCTTCACTTCTTATTTGTACACATAATAAACAATAATCATAATATGAGAAAAGCAAAAACACTAAGTCCAAAACGCGCGAATTTTCAAACACGTGAATGGTTGTCCGCCACGTCTTCGTCTTCTCCAAGGATGTGTTGGTAAAAGTTGAACACTTTTACCCACGAACATATGTCCGTAGCTACAGCCCCTGGCATTCTCAAAATCAAATGCGAACAAGATAAATCAAAACTAAAGCCATGGATAGCTTCGTATGGACCTGCTGAGTACAATGGGGGCCATTTCATGACCCAATTTTACCTATACACGAAGATCCCAAATCGAAGCAAGAAACCCTAATAATGGCAAACTCCAATACAGGCCATGAAAACGCAATCAAATATTACAGAAAGCTTGCAAACGTGATGGTGAACAAGAATATATGATTACATCATGCTATATGTGCCAGAATTATGCAAACCGATTTCAAAAATAACTCAATATCGTGGATGACTTACAGTGGTATTCAGGGCCTGGGAATGCTTGTTCTTGATTGGTTTTGCTTGTGAGGATCCCAAGAAGCAATTGGGATGGTCAGGAAGGCCTGTAATTGCTTGCAACTAGGAATTCAATTCAACACTTTTCTTGTTTTTTTCAAGTTTTGTTCTGGTTCTCACGCCTCTCTCTAGCCTTCTTTTAGGTCTGCATATGCTCAATATATACCAAGGATTGGATTAGGGTTGAAAAACTGATCTCAATCTTCCTCCATCATTGTTTTTTATTTGGATTTGATTCACTTTGAATATATTTCTAAAATTAGGAAAATTTAATCTTTTTTGTGCACACAAATCCTTGGCACGAATTCAATCTTATGCTAGCTGGATGTAGGACCTGAAACAAGCACAAGATCTTTGAATTTCAATGTTTTTGGATTTTCTATGATTTGTTTTGATTTAAAATGATTTAATTCAAATAAAAATAAAAATAAATAATAAATAATAAAAACAATATAATGACAAGTGGCAAGGGCTAGGGCTCGTGGACCATGTTTCCAACTCAAAACAAGTGCAAAAGATTGGGCCCATTTGGCAAAAATTGCAATTTTAGGCATAGTTGACTTTTGACAATTTTGCCAAAAGGGCCAACTTCACCAATGCATAACTTCCTCAATTTTGACTCTTTGAAGGTGTTCTTGGACTTTTTAGAAATATTGAGATGTCCTCTAAGCAACCCTTTTGGTCTCATCTCAATTTGATATTCCATGCTCATGTATGAAGCTTTGACAAAAAAGGTGTTTTTGTTGACTTTTCAAAATGACCTATAATGTCAAAATTCATAACTTATTGTGAGTGCATATTTTGAACTTGGGAGATGAATATGAATTGTAGGTAATTGCATCCTCTTAAAAATGAGCTTTGGATGGGTCATTTCTCATAAATTATGAGAAAGTTATGCTTGGTCAAAGTTGAGTTGACTTTTCTTGCAAAACCCTAATTTAGCAACTTTTGGGTTTTGATGAATTGTGAGCATTCCTTGATAAATCATGATCAACCCTTGATAAAATGATGAATAATATTTCAAAATGAGAATGTTGACAAAAAATCTTGAATTTTGACTGCCACAGTTGACTTTTGCCCTAGCATAGTCGATTTTCAGGCTTTTGAGTAGTTGACTGAGCAAACTTTCTCTGCAAGGCTTGAAACTTGACATGGATGATATTGAGAACATATTAGGACATTGATGAGAATTTAAGACCCTTTGGACTCAAGTATCTTGATGCAACATGAAACCCTAATTTTAAGGTAGACTTCCTTAGGAGAGAGTTTGTCTGGTCAGCCCTTGGACTTCCTTGAGCAATTTGAGGACCTCACTTGAAATGTATTGAGAAATATGGGAGGGAAAATTTTGGGGTACAACAGCAATAATCACTGGTATTCGAACGACTGGCAATTATTTCGACCCAGAGGACCTATCTAAGGATGTTATTGGGTTTTCAGCTACAAAACCTACCTATACCACCTTCATCAACCACTTCCATGATAAATCCTACAGTACTGTGTCGGAGGTGGAACATATAGCTTTTATGGCTATGTGGTTATCCCATTTTGTCTTTTTCACCAAGTCGCTTCAGGTGACTAAGAAAATGCTCACGCTCGCAACGCAGCTTCATCATGGCTACCCCCTCTGTCTGGCCGAATTGATTTTGGCCAATCTATATGAGTCCATCAGCAATGGTGTGACTCAACTCAATGTCATAGGAGATAGGGCAAGCCTGCTTCTTTCTGGCCCTTTCTGGCTTCTTCAACTTTGGCTCAATGCCACCTTCGAATCTTTTCTTCCCCAGAAGACTAAGATCAACGAAGCAGCCCCAGAAATCCTGAACAGGAGGGTCGAAGGCACCAGACTTGCTTTGCTGACTCCTATTGACGAGGGTCAACAGTTTCAAAAGGCCTTCACAAGCTTCGTGATGATGTTTGCGGAGCGCAAACGTTTTGTTTCGACCATGGCTCCTTTTGCCAATCGAAAAGTCGACCCATAATGGTTTACTAGACCATTTCCTTTGATTGAGGAGGAAGACTTGGATGACGAATACGTGGGCATGTGGGAGTCATTTCTTCGACCCATGATCATGCCAATGAGCTTCAAGAGCTCAAATAATCAATTAAGTTTGATTGCTTACCAACCAAACCTTGTTTCTAGACAATTTAGCATTGTCCAGTCACTCCCATCACCCATTTATTCTCGAGAGAAACTACTGTTATTTTACAACGCAGACTACTCAGAGGATGCTGCTACCAAGCATATTGGTAGGTACGCCGGTCGAACCGTACTAACCATGTTCAACTTCAATCTCAATTTTTTATATTCTAGTAATTTTGAAGGGTGGTGGAGGCAGTATTATGACGAGGAGTTCTTCGATGAGAATGACTTTGCCCACCACCTTCGTGAAGCGTTTAAACTGGTCCTTGACAGGATCAATAAAGGTATTACTTCTTTTCTTTTTCTCTTTGTCTCAGACTTAGTCATTCGATGCTCGACTTATTTTTGTTTTTTTTTGTATAGCGGTCAAGAGGACCACTACAAAGAAGGCTGCTAAAAGCACTAAAGGGGGAGACCCTTTTGTTAACCCTTCGCCCAAGGTATTTACTTTCTTCTATACCTTTATTATTTACGATCCTTTGATATGGATATTGATTTCTTCGACTTATCTTTCCGGGTATTCAGAAAACTACCCCCAAGAAACGGAAGGTCCAGGAGATTGAAATCTCTAGTGACGAAGAAGAGGAGTCTCCTTCTGTTCCTCTGAAGAGACAAAGGTTAAAGAAACCAGCCCCAGTGCTTGAGCCTCGTCCCAAAACAAAAATTAAGATCACAACTACGAGGCCTCCTCTTGTAGTTATCAGAGAGCCTAATGAGCAGGAAGTAGCTGCCAGGCTAAACAATCCCAGCGAGAGCGACAATTCCAGCCCCGGTGCTGAAGTTCCAATTCAGGTATTTTCTTCGACAGACAATCACTCACTTCTTGAACTAATCCTTTTCTCTATGAGAATTCTGAAAAAACAAACTTCTTTTAATCTTCAGGATACTGCTGGTACCTCCAGACAAGTCCCTACTCCTGTCGAAGGATCTGCCACTCTATTAAATAGTGAGGGAGAGCCTACTTATAGGACTTGTTCAGCAAAAGGCTCCTTCGTGAGTTCAGCTGATGAAGTGAATCAAACTTCTGAACCTCAGTATGAAACCATAGAGGAAGTCAATGAAGAAGGCCCTATAGGAGATCATGAAGAAATTAGGGCTCTGTTGGTTGATGTACAAGAAGTCGAAGAGGAGGAGGCCATCGATGCTGAAGTTGTGATAGAGAGGGAAGGTGTACTGGAGGTGGAGAATCAAGATGAAAGGATTCCAGAAGCTGATGGTAGGGAAGGCTTTACTGAGGGGACCCAAAATTCTACACATACTGAAGCTGCCCATATTCCAGCACAGGTAGCCAACGTGGTTGCTGCTGTCAACGAAGGTGTCCCTTCGACAGGGTCTCGAACCAAAGAGGACTTGGCCTTACTAAAACAGCAAAATCCTATAGGCTATTTTACTCCCATTGTAGAAGGGCGAGAGAGTTCTTCTGACCATAGTGTCTCAACTGTGTCCAGAAAGTCTATTTCGACCTCTCCTCTTGATGAGGCACTTCAGAAGGTCAAGGCACAAATCTTTAAAAGAGATTTAATGCTAACCCTGGAGGGAGAACCCACTGCTCCTTCTTTTCTGAAGACTACTATGAGGGTTGTCAATCTCCTCATTGCTTCTTCAGATGTGGCCAGTGTTATCTTGGATTTAATCTCCATTATTGACCAAGTGTCAGCGGACTATAATCGTCGAAGGACTCTTAATCGTGAAATTGAAGAGACCAACGACCATGTAGCTTCTGTCTGGCACGCTGCTATCGAATCATCCTCTAAAGTAAAAGAGTTGTCGAAGGCCCAAGAGGCTAGGAAAAAAGAGGCTGAGGAGATTGATCAAGACACTGTTAAAATGAGGGCGCAGATCAGAGAGTTGGAGGCTAAAATTGCTGCCAATGATAAAAAGAAAGAAGAGCTCCTCGCCGTTAACACTGATTCGGAAAGCCAATAAGAACTGGATGAAGGGTTAGAACACGCTGGTCGGGCCCAATCACTCGATGCTAAGCTTGAAACCCTCCATCGGTCGAAGGCTTTGTATGATCGGCACCTGGAATTACAAAGGATTAAACACCTTCAGATCAAGGCTAATCTCCCTTTTTAAATCCTGTTTATTTTATCTATATAATCACTCATTGTAATGACTTCAAAGCCATTTTGGCTATTTTTAATGAAATTTAAATTTCCATTTTGGCATTTTCTTTATTCAACTGTGACTATACATTAGTTATTTTGACCTCTTGAAGCATAAGTCTATATTTTTTCAAGTATTTACCATTCACTCTCAGAAGTCTTTAATCTTCATTTAACTCCTCAATATCATAGGCTCCACCAGAGAAAGTTTGGATAATCCTGAAAGGTCCCTCCCACTTAGGGGACCATTTCCCCAAATTTCTATCTTTTCGATCCATTGGAAGAATTACCTTCCGTACTAGATCTTCAGGCAGAAATGTCTTAGGTTTTACTTTTCGATTATAGGATTTCTCAACCCGTTTCTTCTGTAGTCTCAAAAGATCCAAAGCTTTCAACCTTTCTTCGTCTAGGTCAATTAGTTTGTCTAACATCATACCCCAATAGACTTCAGAAGGGATATCCTGATGTTTCTGAATCCTCGTTGACTGTAGGCAGATTTCCACTGGCAACACTGCATCATGACCATAAGTCAGGCGAAATGGTGTTGTCCCCGTAGCCTCTTTAGGACAGGTTCGACAAGCCCATAAAACATGATCTAGCGTCTTGTGCTAGTTTATAGGTTTCTTTCCCACATGTTTCTTTATTAAACTGATTACTACTTTGTTTGCTACTTCGACTTTGCCATTAGCTTGCGCATAGTAAGGTGTAGACGTTAACAGTTTGAACCCCATTTCTGTAGCAAAGTATTGCATCTTTCGACCAATAAAGACTGGTCCTTGATATGTTGTTATTGTTTCAGGGATTCCAAATCTATATATAATGTACTTTTGAATAAATTCAATGACACTCTCTTGGTCTACATTGACTAAAGGGATTGCTTAAATCTACTTAGTAAAATAATCAATGCCCACCAATATGTATTTCTGGATTTTAGAAGACGCTGGCCGAATCTCTCCAATAAGATCTAAAGCACATCCTCTAAAAGGCCAAGGTTTCACGATCGAGTGAAGTTCGCTCGCCGGCACATGCTGAATACCAGTATGTACTTGACATTCTTGGCATCCTTTTGCAAACTCAACACAATCTTTTAACATAGTGGGCCAATATAGTCCTTGTCGAAACAACAACCATTTCATCTTATGGCCTACTTGGTGTGCTCCACACACCCCAACGTGTGTGGTAGAAAGAGCTAAATACGCTTTTGTTTCACTCAGGAATTTCAGTAGCATGCCTTCAGGTGTTTTCTTGAATAATTCATTTCCCATTAATATATAGCTCAGTGCTCTATATTTTATTTTTCGTTATGTCGAAGCCATTGGATTCTGTAAATAATCTACTACAGGCTTTCTCCAAACTTGTTCTGTTAGATTGTCTATGAACGAAATTTAAAATTTTTCATGATCAGTGCATCCCAATGTTGTGGTCTTCAAATCCATTGGAGACAACTTAGTGGATGCCACTCTTCCTCTAACTTCGATCGCTTATTTTAGTTTGTCTTTCGAAACGTTATACCCGGAAGCGATCTGCGCTAAATCATTAGCTACTTGATTTTCCAATCTGGATATATGTCGAATGTTAACAACTTCGAAGTTCTTCAACAACCGCCTAGATATTACGAAATACATGATAAGATTTTCCTTTATGGATTTGTATTCTTTCGTAACTTGTTTTAGGACTAACTCTGAGTCTCCCATTATTTCGACTTGAGTTGCCCCCAATTCCAACAAGATTACAAGGCCTACGATTAAAGCTTCATATTCAGCCTCATTATTTGAACAATCCCCTTCTATCTTGTATTTAAATGTTGTTGGAATTTTGTTTGGAGAAATAATGATAACCCTGACTCCAGTTCCATCTTTATAACTAGAATTATCAAAGTATAACTTCCAAGGTTCAATCTCCAAATAATTCAGTGATTCCTCTTTTATAGAGTGGTCGACTATAAAGTCTGCTACCACTTGACCTTTCACGGCCATGAGAGGCATAAAGGTTAATGAATACTCAGTTAATACAAGTGCCCATTTGCCAATTTTACTGTGCAAAATAGGTTTCGACAGTATATATTTGAAAACATCAAAATGAGACGAAACATAAACATCAATTGGTTTTATATATTGCTTGAGTTTTGTACATGAGAAATAAAGACATAAGCATAGTTTCTCAACCTCATTATATCTAGTTTCTGCATCATTTAAAACTCTACTGAGGTAATAGATATGCCTTTTGACACTATTTTCATCCTCTTGAGCCAACATGCTCCATAAAGTTTTATCAGATGCAGCTATGTACAATCTCATACTTCTACTTCTACAAGGAGGTACCAGAATATGTGGCTTGGTGAGTGTTGTACCCCAAAATTTTCCCTCTCACTTATCAAGCTTTTCCTCATAAGACTTCTTGGACTCAAGACAAGATTAGGGTTTGGTCAGCTCAAGACACCTCTTCTTGCACTGATAACCCGAAATTAGGGTTTGAGTTTGCACAAGTATTTTTGGACTATCAATGCTTCATGTGACTTTCATACATCATGTTGGACCCATAAGATTGCTCATACCAAGTTTCAAGCCTTGAATAACATTTTTGGCCAGTCAATTGGACAGTTGACCTAAAAATCAGCTGTATTGGGGAAAAAGTCAACCATGGCCAATTTACAGTCAAACCTCACAATTTTTTATCCATATCAATATTATAGACTCATATGAATCATTTGATCAAGTTTGGATCACAAATCCTCAAGAAATTTGATCAGATCATCAAAAGGGCAAAATGGTCAAAATTAGGGTTTTGACTGAGGAAGGACAATTTCTGATTTTTAACCTAGCCAATGGCCAATTGGGTTCAAACATGGTTTCAAGGATTCAATGGAATTATCTTGACCTAATTACATGGTTCAAAAAATCTCAAGTACATAGGATTGACAGATGAATTTTCCAGTCAACTGATCAAAAATTAACTGATCAAGTACATAGGATTGACAGATGAATTTTCCAGTCAACTGATCAAAAATCAACTGTACACTGAAAAGTCAAACTTTGACTTTTTGGTCAAAATCAAGTGCCAAGGGTCATAATTCATCAAAACATGTCAAAAAATGAAACTTGTTAACCAAGAAACCTAAAATTGCAAATTAGGGTTTTAATTTGAAAAAATTTCATAACTTAAAATTTTTCTAAGTATGGAAAATTTCTTATTTTTTTCTAATTTTTCACCAATTTTTCACCATGATGCAATTTGATTCAAAGAAAAATTCCAACATGAAAGTTGTAGTCTTCCATGAAATATACAACTTTGCTTCACAAAGTTTTCCCAAATGATGCTTTGATCTCAAGATATAAAATTGTGAATAGGGGTCCATGAACTAAATAACTTAGTGAAATTTTGCCCTAATTTAGGCAGGTTTTTTACCTAACTTCATGGCAACTTTTCACCTAGTTCCAAGAGGTATCTCAAGTTTCATTTCAAATATGGATTGTAGAGCATGTTGAAAGCTTTACAAAATGTCCAAGAACTCTCCAAGATCATTTGTGGTTAGGGAGAATCGAAGAAGAGAAATTGGCATTTTATCACTTTTGTTCATGCCATTTTCACAAAGTGTCAAGTTGCAAATCTGATCAAGGATGCTTGTACCTTGTATTACAGGTCCTAAACTCATTCTAAACTCCATAATTAAATGCAAACTTAGTGGATAAGGGCTTTATCTTTGCTTTTGGAGCATTGTACAAGAAATAATTCCATAAATGGCCAAAAGTTCGCAATACCATTTTCATAAAGCAAGCTTTTGCAACTTTATCAGCCTTGAGCCTTGGACTTGTTCCTTTGGTGCAGGCAATTTCCACAGGTTTTGAGCAACTTGTACAAGCCCTTTGCAGCTCACAAGCAAACAGTACAAACATGTTTGCATAGTCACTTCTCACTTTTCTTAAAATGCAAGAAAGTTTGCCAAGAAGTCAGAACTTGTACAAGCTGATAAAGAGTGGACTTTGTATCACTCTATACATATTCACAACCTTATCACAAGCCAAGACACGAATGGATAGCATCTGAAACCCTCCCAACCACAAAAACCTCATTTTTCTGTCCAAACAGCCAGCTTCTGCAAAATCCTTGCCAACTTCATTTTGGCTCGTGCGTTTTGCCTTTTAACCTTTGAAACACTTCATCCACATCATATCAAAGATATCCAAGCCTTTACATTGTTGTTGTAACCCCTGTTTCATCCATCACCATTTTCAAGTTTGAAGGTTGCAGCTTGACTTCTACAGAGAGTTTTGGCCATCCACAAAGCACCATAAACATTGGAATAGGTTGAAGGAACTTCAAGGAAGCTCACACAATCCTCAGGCCTCACTCAAAGTCCCCACATTGCCATATCCAAATCCAGCTGAAGGAGGTATTTTTCAAATCTCTATCTCTCTATTTAGGCATCCTCAAGCCACAATTTGTGAAGCAAAAATGTAGTCCTTAACATGGTGAAGCTGTACATATGCATACTTTTCATTTATGTTAACTGAGCTAAGAGAATTTGAACCTTGAAGTTGCTGAAATAATTAGGTCATGATTTAGGGCTGATTAAATTCTCTCTGATCTTTGAGAGTTAAGTTACAAATTTTATATCATTGGAATCGTGAGATTACAAGCTACATTTTTTATGTTATGAGTTTTTGTTTTTATGCAAGCAATAGAGAGATACATGTTTGAAGCAAAAACGTGCGCAAATGGAATGGCTGGAGGACAGGGACGACCTGGCCTGGGCCTTGGCGCGCCTGGGCCCTCTGTTTTGTTTTCCACACACCCCTGACTACTATTTGCACCCCCTTTGCATATTTTGTATATTTTTCATATTTTCTTTTCATTTTTATATTTATTGCTTTTATTTATTTTTCTGAACATTAAAAAATCTTGAAAATATTTTCTTTATTTTTTGCATTTTATTTTATTATTTTTATTATTTTTTGCATAAAAATAATAGTTTATTAGGATAATATGTTTTATTTTCTTAAATAAATTATAAATACATTTAATAAATACTATACATTTTTATTTTATTATTTCACACATAAAATAATTATTTTCATACATATTTTAATTTTTAATATTTGTGCATAATATTATTTATTATTTTCTTACACAAAAAATGGACAAAATAATAAATATAGGACATATATTTTATTTTAATTAAAAACTAGGGATTCACTCTTTCAAAAATAATATTATTATTTTTTCTTATTTTTTAGGATTTAAATAATTTATCTTATCATACAAAAAAACAAATACAAGACATTTTGCATAAATACATTTTTATTGCATATTTAAATATTTGTATATTTATTTATTTTGCACATATTCAATTGAGTTGTAATAGTATTTTAGGGTTTATTTTTGTGCAATATCCCCATTCAAAAACTTGTATTCCCCCTCCCATAATAATTGTTGTAATAGCTTAGTTTACATTTACGCAATTTATCGCTTTATATACTTGTGTAGTAAATTAGGGTTTTGCATGATAAGACCAAAAACAAACAAATAGAATGACCTAATCCAAGACAAACAAAAGCATGTAATATGACACACATTGCACACAAGCACCTCTAGGGTTTCACCCACTTTGTTGTCTAAAAATGGCCATGGTATGCATGCAAAGTATATTGGCAAGACAAAACAAAATAAGATCATAGTCCCTCGATGATGCTAGACAAGGTTGCCTAAAACAAATGATCTTGGTCCCTCAGAAAAAAATGCCAAGATACCTAGCAATATTGCTATCATGGTTATACGATGACCCGCGCCCGTCCCGTTTAACATCCAAAGATAGGGTTGCCTACCAAATCAATGGTAGGTCAACAACATCAAAGGAATGAAAATGTAAAAGAAAGACTTTTGAGTAGGTAGATAGCTTCTAAGTTACTTGCTCCACTTCAAAACAAATCCTTGCTATTCTCAAAACAAGCACACACACACACATTTCAAAACAACTTTCAAAACATTGAAAACATTTTCAAAAAGACAAACATCTTTGTATACATTCTTACGAACAAGAATCATTACAAAGATTGCCTAAACAAAAGGCCTCTTTTACAAATACTTTTCAAAACCACACCAAAAGCACCATTTCAAATAATTTCAAAAGCAAAGCAAGTGATCTAAGCAAGTAAATAAGAGCCCATGGAAAACCATGGATGAAAAGGGTGCTAGCACCTTCCCTTTTCATAATCTACCCCCCGAACTCAAGAAAACATCTAAAAGGTCTTTCCTGTGCTTTTTTACCTTTCCTTTTGGATAAAATAAAAGTCGGCGACGAATCTTGCTAACCGCGACATTTTGCAAACACAAACACAAACCTCAAGTCAGTTCTCCCACTGTATCACAGAATTGGCGAATCTGCTGGGGATTAATAATTAAAAGTGGGGTTACCTTAGGGTTTAGATCACCTTTATTTGCTTATCTTGTTTGACTTGTTTGATTTATATTTGGTTCTATTATTTGGGTTTGAATCCTCCACCCGGATTTTGGGAAACATTATAGGTAAATAGCAATACATTGTGGAAACTGTACGGGGTATACCGATACGGTATAAGCAATAGCTATATTAGTGCAACATATTTGTGGGTACCGGTAGCCTTTGAGTCAATCAAAGAGAATACGGGGCCGCTGAGTGATGTCATGAAGCACTTATGGACTTTTAGAACCTTTACTTGACCAACTTGGCCTTTTAGGATGTAGTGAGATGACCGGCTTTGGTGCAGTCCAAAGTTGGTAGATACTCGATACTACACTCATTAAGGGTTGTTTTCTTGGGATATTTCGATCGCCAGTAAAGAGGCTTAAATTGAAACTATGAACACAGAAAACAATCCAGTGATATTGAGCTCCTTAGAACCCGGTTACTATTTCTAGGACAGGTTAAGCCAACTAAACTTCAAGAGGGTACTTACCTATGAAACCACATGCAAGCCTAAACTAGGAACTTGTGTGACTTGCTTGTACATATATACTTGTGCATAACATCATGGACATCATGAAGCATCATTTGCATCCACTTACCATTTCAAGGATTTTGGAAATTCATCTTTGTTCTTGTTTTGTAGGATATGGATTCACTTCGCAGGAAAACTATCCAGGTCAACCTTGTGAGAATTCCTCCACAACTCAAGGAGCTTGCTTCCAGGATTCATGAGTATTCTCCATTCACTGAGAGGCATGGTCGTCTACTCAACTTGGTCAAGTTCAGCACATAAGAAGACATGGTGAAAGTTCTCTTCCAGTTCTTTGACCCTCTGCATCACTGCTTCACATTTCCTGACTACCAGTTGGTGCCTACTTTGGAGGAATTTTCTAAGCTCTTGAGGATTCCTATTCTCAATCAACTACCTTTCAACGGTATGGAAAGAGATCTAAAGCCAGAAGATGTTGCTCAAGCCCTGCACTTGCAACCATATGATGTCACAGCCTATTAGGAAACTAGAAGTGGTGTCAAAGGCTTTTTGGCAAAGTTCTTATTTGAGAAGGCCCAAGACTGTTGTAATTCCTTGGACCTGCAAGCTTTTGAGGAGATTGTAGCTCTTCTCATCTATGGGATGGTCTTATTCCCAAACCCTGATCAGCTTATAGATGTGAATGTTGTCAAGATCTTCATGTCCCGCAATCCGGTGCCTACATTACTTGGGGATATCTTACACTCTTTTCACACTCGTACAATGAGGAAAAGAGGTGTTCTCATGTGTTGCACTCCTCTTCTAGCAAGATGGTTTATTTCTCATCTTCCCCAATCAGTTTTGAAGAATGAGCGAGGCTTGAGGTGGTCACAACGGTTGATGACACTTAAGCATTCTGATATTCATTGGTGTTCTCGATCCAGAGAGAATGTTATCATTATCGACCGTTGTGGGGAATTCCCTAATGTCCCTCTACTTGGCATTAGGAGAGGCATCACCTACAACCCCTGCTTGGCTCTGAGACAGTTTGGTTATGCCCGACGGGATAGCCCACATGATATGCTGATTCAAGGTTTGGTCTTCGACTATGATAACTGTGATACGGTGGGAGAACTGACTGTGGTTTTGCGTTCGTATTCGCACTTGTGCGGTTGAACAAGAGTCATCACCGACTTTTTATTTTATCCTAAAGGAAAGGTTAAAAAAGCACAGCAAAAACCTTTTGAGATATTTCGTGGGTTCGGGGGGTAGATTATGAAAAGGGAAGGTATTAGCACCCTTTTCATCCATGGTTATCCATGGGTTCTTAGTTACTTGGTTTTTTAGATCACTTGCCTTGATTTTCGATTGCTTGAAAAAATGGTGTGTATGTGAGTGTTTTTGAAAATGTTTTGGAAGAAGATGCCTTGTCTTAGGCTAACCTTGTAACAATTCTTTACTCGAATATTTTACAAAGGCGTGTATCTTTTCGAAAAGACGTTTCAAATGTTTTGAGAGTTTGTTTGAAAGTGTTGTGGATTGTGGTTTTTGAAAAGAAGGCAAGTGTTTTTGCAAGTTGATCTCAAGTAACTAAGAGTTTTGTCTACCCTATTATACTCAAAGGTTTGTGTTATGTTTTCAACCCTTTTTAACAATTTTGTTCCACCATTGAATTTGGTGGACAATCTTGCGTTTAGGATGTTTATTCGGGACGGGCGCGGGTCATCGTATGGACCATGGATGCAATGATGCCAAGTGTCTTTGGCAATTTGCTTTGAGGGACTTGATCATTTGTTTAGGTAACATTTTGAAAGTGTTATCGAGGGACTATGATCATTTTGAATTCGTTTTGCCAAAGAAACTCGACGTGCAAGCATGGCCCATTTTGGAAGGCAACATGTGGGATTACCCTAGAGGGTGCAAGTGTGATTGTGTATTGATTTCATGTATTTGTCTTGTATTAGGTTATCTAGCGTTCGATTTCATGTACATGCAAACCCTAGGTCTAACCATGGTATAATTGAAAGCGGTAAATTGCGAAAATGTAAAATCTACGCTATTACAGAATAAGTATCCGGGAGTGGGGGTACAAATTTATGAATGGGGATGAGACTTAGGATCATAGTGTCCAATAAATTAACCAAATCGAACCAATCAAGTGTAAATGAGTGTCGACATAAGCAAATGTATAATGTATCAAAATGCAAGTATATTGTGCAAGTGTACGTGCATATGTGTGTTTATATATGTAATTATTTACATGTGCGACAATGTGAAATTAATGTGTATGGAGTATTATTTTGACCTAAAATTAGATGTTTATTTAATTTAGTTAATGATCTTGTATATGGACAAAAAGAAATGTTTTAATTTAATGTTTTAAGTTCTAATTAAATTATGTTTATTTATTATAAAAAAAGTATATTTAAATAAATATCAAGAAACAAAGTAGAAAAAGTATTTTTATTTATTATAAACAAATCAAATGAAAAGTATTTTCAATATTTATTATATGGTGCAATAAAAATTTATTTTTATTTATTAAAGTATTACTATAAACACATGTTAAGTTAGAGAAAAATGTATGGTGTTTAAAAGTATTAAATGTTTTAACTTAGTAAAAAAAAGGAGTAGGTTAATTAATTAACTAAAAAAAAAGAATTTGTTTTATATAAAAGGGTTAGAGTTTTTCAAAATGGGCCTTGGATAATGGGTCTGAACAAGAGAAATGAGGGGGGGTGTATTAAGTGATTTTGGGCTTTTAGGCGTATGCTGGAATGGGCAAGGCCCAGGATGCTGAGACAAATGTTTTTTGTTAGGGTTCACTGAGTGTTTTCATTTGGGACAAGGCTTTAGGGTTTCCTGAGCAGCGCGCCGTTCGTGCGTTCGTCCTCTTCTTTGTCTTCTCCAATCGTTCTTTGAGTGCTATCTCTTTCACCTAGCCACCAGTATTTCCATCGCCTCCTTTCCTTCTTCAAGGTTCAGTGAAGCGCGCAGAAAGGTAACCTTCATTCTCTGACTTTCGCGTTTAGGGTTTCACTTATCTTTGCATGTTATGACCTTGTGTTCTGATTATTGTTTGTTTAATGAGGTCACCAAAAAAAGAGATGAGAGGAAGATTTTACTACCTTCCGTTTGAAGAAGGAGGCGAGCGCGGAGGTGCTCGGAGGCTGGGGCGGAGATGGAACGCGTGATGCTTGCTCTTTGAGCTTCCTGGTATTTCTGTACTTTTCTTAAGCTTTATGATGATCTGAACTGAAAGCTTGATACACGTCTTCTTTTCTTCTTCTCCTTTTTACCACTGTATGCTTGTTGCTCCTTTTTCTGCCCTATGATGGACTTCCTGAGGGCTTTCGTTGCCTTTGTTGCCTGTGTTGGATGCCTGTGTTGTTGCCTTAGATTTTCTCTCTTCTTCTGACTTGTTGCCTAGAGCTTTTGTATGCTTCTGAACGATTTGCCTTTGGAATGTTTTATTTATTGCCCAATGATGAATGTTCTGAGGGCTTAGAGTTGGTTAGGCTGGACATGTTGGCTTGATAGTTTATGTGAACACAGGGTATACAGGTTGGTTGGTTCTACTTTAATGCTTGACAGGCTTGTATGGTTTGAGTTTAGGCCATGTTTAATGTTTGACAGGTTTGTATGGTTTGAGTTTAGGCCATGTTTAATGTTTGACAGGTTTGTATGGTTTGAGTTTGGGATCAGGCAGGTTTTGAGCTTTAACGGGTCTTGACAGTAGGTTTATGATTTAAGGGAAATGGTTTCTGACTTGCTTCAGTTGGTTGGTGTGATTTCAGGCTTGAGGCCTAGCAGGTTTGGTAGTTCAGGTTTTGCAAATGGTAAGGTTTTGAAAAATGGTAAGGCTAATGCAGGTTAATCATGTTTGGCTTCATGTTAGGCTTGCTTCAAAGCTTCAGGCAGGTTTTTAATGTTTGACAGGGGTTTGTATGGTTTGAGTTTAGGCCTTTGCAGGTTATGTGTTTGCTTCTTGTGATATTGGTATTATGGCTCAATCAGGTTTTCTGAGGCTTTTGTTATGGTTATAACAGTGGTCTTTTTTTGGTTGGAGCGTTTATGCAGTTTGTCTCTATATCTTTTGCTTTTTGATATCCTCCCCTCTGCTGTTGCAATTTTTTATATTTTGTTTTTGTCTTCCAGCCCCTTGGTCTCTTGGCGCCTAAGATTTTTTTTGAATATCTCAAACTTTGGCATCTTTTCTTGGGTCAAGTTACTGGGCAGACTTGCAAGGTTTTGGCATTTTTCTGTTTTGGTGATTATTCCTGCTGTGTATTTCTGTCTAATTTGGGTAGCACTGATATAATGCTTCTTTTAGCCTTTTGCCTTACTGTCTTATTGCAATTTTACTTTCTATATTTTCCTTATGCCTAAAGCCAAACAGTAAGGCCACACTTCTCCTCTTTTCTTCTCTCCCTTTGGTACACTTCAAAGAATATTAAAATGTTTTTCTTGTGTACTTTCTGAAAAGGCTACTCATTGGGAAATGATGAAAGAAAGTTTGGCTTGCATAAAAGATCTCCTCTGCATATTTTATCTCTTTTTTGACAGCTTTGTGCAATAACTTGTACCTTTGGCATTTGACAGCAAGTTTGACACTTTGCATTTTGACAGAAAGTTGCAATTTGGATTTTTTTTCAGTTGGGTTTGAACTGTGCAGTTTGCTTGAGATTTTTGAATTTATGCAGTTTTGACATTTTGCATTTTTTTCTCAACTTTGCATAAAATTCTTCCCTCTTTGTGAACCGGGAGAAATCCCGTGATTTGCAGAGAGGGTTAACTGATCCCAATCAGTGGCCTTTAATGATGAATTTCTTTTTATCTGTCTTTATTTATTTATCAGTCACTGACTTTTCTCCTTTTCTTTTTGTAGATGAATATTTGGATGGAGAGGAGCAAAGTGAAGAATGAAGAATTAGGGACTTAGAAAATATCTAGAAAAATAGGATAGTTTTATTTTCAATTTAATCATTGTAAACTATTATTATTTTAAATACTTCGTAAATGCATACTTGTATCTAAATAATAATTGTAACAAATGTTTAAATATGAAATAAAAATTCTATTGATCCATTTAATTCTTTTTATCCCTTCTCAAATATTTACTTATTATTTATAGTTCCTTAAATTAAAACAAATGAAAATTAAATTCCAGATATTTAATTCTTAGAATAATAAATAATCAACTAAACATTGACTCTTCTTTGATCAAAATAAATGAACTTGGCGCCTCCATCATCTAAAGCAACGCACAGTCAAACGCAATAACTGATCAGACGCATTCCTTTCTTACTGATTTCTTGCCAAGCACTGTAAATCCAATACTGCATATTTCTTTTGACTGGCTCAAACAAACCAACGTGAATTCAAACCAACTATCTCTTTTACTGATTAAATCAAAACAAAGCGAATTCAACCCGAATCTTGGAATAACTTGCAAAGTGCTGTGGAATTTAAATCCTTCTGAGAATGCGCGCACAAACCCTAATTCCTGGTTAAATGCCAAAGAGCATTCGCCTGATCAAAATTGAGCCAGGATCAACCAAAACCCTAAGCCAACTGTGTAAAAAAAATCCAGAGCCCTGAAAAATCAATAAAACCCTAATTTTTGTTTGACTGACGAGAAAAGTCCGTTTGTCCGATTCTTGAGCCAGTTTGAAAAGTCAGGAAACGCCTGAAGCTGAGATTTCTTGTGGAAAAATGCGAGGGTAAATTTTGGGGTACAACAGTTGCCCCTGTTCAATCTTCTTGGACTTGAATAGTTAGATTGGCAAGTTTGCCTTTCGCGACTTAAAGGTAAAAGAAGATTGGACACTAAAGTGCGCAGAAAATTTGTACTCGGCGATGTGATGGTAGAGGTGAATGGGCTTAAAGATGCCATCGGATGCGATAGAATCTTGTCGGGGAATGGGCTTAGAGATGCCATTTGGTGATGGGCTTAAAGATGCCATCTGGTGATCGCTGGTAGGGGGATGGGCTTATAGATGCCCTCTGGTTATGTTGAACTGTATGTCAATGGTGAGTGGACAAGTATAAGAAAGTTGCCCGTGTTTTGGAACATCTCTGAATTGGGGGTCTGAATAAGCAATAGATTGACATCCGTGTCTGGAGAATCCGTAAACTATTTTCAGGAGTCTTGAAGTTGAATAAGCAATAGAGCAGCATCCGTTGTTGGGAAGCGTCCGTAAACTGTTTTCAAAAGTTGAGAAGAGTCTGAACAAGTGATAGGTTAACATCCGTTACTTGGAGAACCCGCGAACTGTTTTCAGAGGTCTTGAGGTTGAATAAGCAATAGAGCAGCATCCGTTGTTGGGAAGCGTCCGTAAACTGTTTTCAAAAGTTGAGAAGAGTCTGAACAAGTGATAGGTTAACATCCGTTACTTGGAGAACCCGCGAACTGTTTTCAGAGGTCTTGAGGTTGAATAAGCAATAGAGCAGCATCCGTTGTTGGGAAGCGTCCGTAAACTGTTTTCAAAAATTAAGAAGAGTCTGAACAAGTGATAGGTTAACATCCGTTACTTGGAGAACCCGTGAACTGTTTTCAGAAGTCTTGAAGTTGAATAAGCAATAGAGCAACATCCGTTGTTGGGAAGCGTCCGTAAACTGTTTTCAAAAATTAAGAAGAGTCTGAACAAGTGATAGGTTAACATCCGTTACTTGGAGAACCCGTGAACTATTTTCAGAAGTCTTGAAGTTGAATAAGCAATAGAGCAACATCCGTTGTTGGGAAGCGTTCGTAAACTGTTTTCAAAAATTGAGAAGAGTCTGAACAAGTGATAGGTTAACATCTGTTACTTGGAGAACCCGTGAACTGTTTTCAGAAGTCTTGAAGTTGAATAAGCAATAGAGCAGCATCCGTTGTTGGGAAGCGTCCGTAAACTGTTTTCAAAAGTTGAGAAGAGTCTGAACAAGTGATAGGTTAACATCCGTTACTTGGAGAACCCGTGAACTGTTTTCAGAAGTCTTGAAGGATAACGATTTTAGTCTGTCGACTGATCTTACCTGAAAAGGTAGAGAGTTAGTTACATGCAATGCTATGATGCATGATACAATATATGTTATATGATATGAATGTAAATGGGTGCGCATGTAAGCTGGAGAGATGTCTTGCAAAGAATAGATGAATCCGAGATGGCTGAAGATAAGAGCATCTTGACTGCTGCCGGAAAAATAACTCCTGGTGGTTGCTGGAGAATAAGAGGCTTGGGTTGCATACCAATCTTCTGGGGAATTCTTGACGACTTCTACTGGGGAGTTCCAATCCAGTCGGCTCATGCTGGGGAGGTGAGACTGAGACTCTTCAGTTTGGTGGGAAGTGCCTCTGGCGACTTCACCGGGGAACTTAAGATTCTCTCCTAAAACTCTGTGGGGAGAAGGTTTATTAGTCCGGCTTCGCTGGGGATGCTGAAACTTAACTCCCGAGGGGAATTGAGTTCCGGAGGATTCTCTGGCTGAGGATAACAAAGATAAACTCCTCGGGGATTGTATTGATAAGTTATTGCTGGGGAATTTTGATGAAATCCGCTGGGGATAGGAATAAATTTGACGAGCGCGATCTTCCGTGGCAGTTAGCTGAGGATAACCCAGTTATAAACCTTTGTGAGGAATAACTTTGAATAAAACTCGGGAGGGCCGTTCGTGGTCTGCAGGGGATAAGTTTCCAGAATCTACTGGGAGTTTCCTTTGAAAGGGTATCAAGACATCCAACTGTTCCTTTGATCTATCAGCAATCCTCTTTCTTGACTCATAAAGGAATGATTATGTTTCAAATGCATATGCCTATTTAACAAAACATTGGACGTTTCTCAAAATAAAACAAATAGTGCAAGAGAAAAAAGAAAAAGGAAATGACACAAATTTCTGGGAAAAGTATTTGTATTGACTTTCTCTGAGTATGTTTGTACAAAGGAGACAATCATCCTAGTAAGAGGATTTTGTTGGAAAAATTTGAAAAAATTGCAAAAATAAAGATGGCTATGTGAAATAATTCCATGGGATTCCATTCCGCTATAGCTTTCACAACTCTGAATATCTGTCCAGTCAATGCTTCGTTTGCCGATGACTGGATTGATCAGAAGCCTGGAACTGGTTGCTGAAGAGATTGTCTTTTGAAGTGGTCCGATGAGACATAGTCATACGCTTTAATTCCCTAACTTTTGCCTGAATCGCCCTTTCGGGTTTTCGATCCACCGAGAAACCCCTTTTTGCCCAAGCCGCCCTTTCGGGTTTTCAACTTGCCGGGTGTACAGCTTCTTTTTTTTATATATATCCCTAACTTTTGCCTGAACCGCCCTTTCGGGTTTTCGGTCCACCGGGATGCCCATTTTTGCCCAAGTCGCCCTTTCAGGTTTTCGACTTGTCGGGTTATCTTATGCATAGTATTTTTTGACTATGTCTGCATTCGCAGGGTGCGGTAAATCATCGCCGTCCATGGTGGTCAGAATCATTGCACCACCAGAAAATACGCTCTTGATCACAAACGGTCCTTCATATGTAGGAGTCCATTTGCCCTGGGATCACTTTGCGGTAAGATAATCCGCTTGACTACGAGATCCCCGACTTGATAAACTTGACGTCTGACTTTCTTATTGAAGGCCTTGATCATCCATTTTTGATACGTCTGATCATGGCATATAGTGGCAAGTCGTTTTTCGTCAATCAGATTGAGTTGATCAAGTCGGGTCTGCATCCAATCATCTTCATTCAAACCTGCATCCTTCATAATCCTTAAGGAAGGAATCTGAACTTCCATAGGTAGGACAACTTCCATGCCGTATACCAAAGAAAATGGTGTTGCCCCGGTTGAAGTGCGCACTGTCGTACGGTATCCATGCAGAGCGAACGGTAACATCTCATGCCAATCTTTGTAAGTGACTGTCATTTTCTGAATGATCTTCTTAATGTTTTTATTTGCAGCTTCAACAGCACCGTTCATCTTCGGCCGATAGGGAGATGAATTGTGATGATAAATCTTGAACTGTTCGCACAACGCGGTGATCATTGTGTTATTCAGATTTGTACCGTTGTCTGTAATGATCCTGTCTGGAACACCATACCAACATATGAGATTTTGCTTAATGAAGCGGGCAACCACATTCTTAGTGGCAGAGGCGAAGGAAGCTGCTTTGACCCATTTGGTGAAATAGTCAATGGCGACCAGGATGAAGCGATGTCCATTTGAAGCCGTGGGCTTGATTTCTCCAATCATGTCAATGCCCCACATCGCAAATGGCCAAGGAGCAGTCAGAATGTTGAGAGGGACCGGAGGGACGTGAACTTTATCGGCGTAGACTTGACACTTGTGGCAAGTACGGGAATGTTGATGGCAGTCTGCTTCCATGGTAGACCAGTAATAGCCTGCCCTTAGGATCTTTTTAGCCATTGTGTGCCCGCTCAAGTGGGTGCCAAATGTACCGCTGTGTATATCAGTCATGATCAACTCTGCTTCAGCCTTGTCTACGCATCGGAGCAATACGCAATCATGGCTTCTTTTGTAAAGGATGTCATTGCTCAGGAAGAATTTGGCAGCAAATTTCCTTAAGAACTTCTTGTCATTTACGGAAGCTCCTTCGGGATAATCTCTAGTCTCGAGATATCTTTTGATTTCATGGAACCAGGGTTGTTCCACGACTTCTTCGATATTAATCTCGTGACAATGCGCAGGTTCATCCATTCGCTTGATGGTGATTTGGGGAGCCTCGTTATCCCAGTTGAGTTTAAACATGGAGGACATTGTAGCTAAGGCATCTGCTAGCTGATTCTCTTCTCGCGGGAAATGCTCGAAGGTAATTTGCTCGAAGTGGGGCAACAATTTCAGGACATGTTCTTTGTATGGGATAATATTAGGATGCTTGGTATCCCACTCTCCTTTGATTTGACTGATGACCAAAGTTGAGTCCCCAAATACGACCAGAGATTTGATTCCCAAGTCTATAGCAGCCTCGAGACCAAAGATGCAAGCTTCATATTCGGCCATGTTGTTTGTGCAGCTGAAGCAAAGTCGGGCCGTGAAAGGTGTGTGACAACCTTCCAGAGAAATGAGTACTGCGCCAATACCATTTCCAAGTGCATTTGAAGCACCATCAAAGTACAGGGTCCATCGGGATCCCTTTTCGGGTCCGTCATACGGTCCGTTACTTTCAATGCTGTCCAAATTCATGATGTCCTCGTCCGGGAAGTCAAATCTCATGGGTTGATAATCTTCGATAGCTTGATGAGCCAGATGGTCAGCTAGTACACTCCCTTTTATGTCCTTTTGGGTGGTGTACTGGATGTCGTATTCAGTTAGGATCATCTGCCATCTAGCTATCCTTCCAGACAAGGCGGGCTTTTCGAAGATATACTTGATAGGGTCCATTTTGGAAATCAACAAGGTGGTATGAGTCAACATATACTGTCTTAGTCGGCGAGCAGCCCATACCAAAGCGCAGCAAGTTTTCTCGAGCAGTGAGTAGCGAGTCTCACAGTCGGTAAACTTTTTGCTAAGGTAATAAATAACATGCTCTTTTCGACCAGACTTGTCATGCTGGCCCAACACACACCCCATTGAGTTATCCAAGACGGTCAAATACATGATCAATGGTCTTCCTTCGATGGGTGGCATCAGAATAGGAGGTTCTAGCAAATACTCCTTGATCTTATCAAAAGCGGCTTGGCAATCATCGTTCCATTCAACTACCTGATCTTTCTTCAAGAGCTTGAAGATTGTCTCACAGGTGGAAGTCAGATGAGAGATGAATCTGGCAATATAGTTCAAACGCCCCAAGAATCCTCTAACCTCTTTTTCAGTACGGGGAGCATGCATTTCTTGTATTGCTTTCACTTTTGCTGGATCAACTTAAATGCCTTTGTTGCTTACAATGAATCCCAAGAGTTTACCAGACCTAACTCCAAAAGTGCATTTACTTGGATTCAGCCTGAGTTTGTATTCTTTCAATCTGGCAAACAGCTTCTCCAGATGTTCAAGGTGCTCCTCCTCTGTTTGTGACCGAGCTATTATATCGTCTACGTAAACTTCAATCTCATGATGTATCATGTCATGAAATAAAGCTACCATGGCGCGTTGATAAGTTGCCCCTGCGTTCTTCAGCCCGAACGACATCACTTTGTAACAGAAAGTGCCCCATTGTGTGACAAAAGTTGTTTTCTCCATATCCTCAGGGGCCATTTTGATTTGATTGTAGCCCGAGAATCCATCCATGAAGGAAAACACTTTGTGCTGAGCTGTATTGTCGATCAAAATGTCGATGTGTGGCAGCGGAAAATCATCTTTGGGGCTGGCCCTATTCAAATCCCGGTAGTCCACACACATCCTGACTTTGCCATCTTTCTTAGGTACTGGCACGATGTTAGCGACCCATTGAGGATAAGACGTAACAGCCAGAAAGCCAGCGTCGAATTGTTTCATTACTTCCGCTTTGATCTTTTCAGACATGTCAGGCCTCATTCGACGGACTTTTTGCTTGATCGGTGGACAATCCTCTCTTGTGGGGAGACGGTGAACCACGATGTCTGTGTCTAAACCCGGCATATCTTCATAAGACCAGGCGAAGATCTCAACGTACTCATTCAACAGCTGTATCAGACGTTCCTTGACATTTGGTTCTAGATTGGCACCCACTTGCACTTCCTTCCGGTCTTCTTCGGTTCCCAAGTTGACAGTCTCCAATGACTCTTCGTGAGGTAAGATGGCCCTTTCCTCTTGCTGTAGAAGTCTGGCTAATTCCCCTGGTACTTCACAACCTTCGTCATCTTCATACTCGGCTTGATTGACCAGATCTTCAGAGTTATTGAAGGATATAGCAGAATAGTCACCCATGGAATCCGGAGTGGATGGGTACCTGCATTGGTGAGTGTGGGTGTGTGTAAGGGATAGCCATCCTTAAACAAAAATGCAAAAGGAAAGAAAATGAACACAAGCAGTTTATCAAATGAAAAACGTCCAATGAATCATTAAACATGGCATATGGATATGAAAAATAATCAAAAACCCTTACAAGTGGACCTACATGCCCCGGGCAAAGGCATGAGGTGAAAAGATAGTGTGAGGATTGTTTGAAAGTAAATATTACAGACCAAATTGAACATGTTTAACAGATAAATTACTGATGAATAAAAGTGATGGGGACAAAGTCTTTTGCCTCCCAGTTGCTCAATCCTCCTTTGACAGTCGGGTAAATCCACTCTTCGATGTTGCTCTCTTTGTCTTCATCCTCCAAAGCGTTGATTCCGTAGGGAGAAATTTTGACTGGCGCCCTTTCAATCTTCGAACGACGCATAGCTTTCTGGCCTGCGGCTGTGAACCCTAAACCGAATTTGTTTGTCTTATATGGAATGTCAGGCAACTGCCCCCATGCTGAATTCTTCCCCTCCTTTATTGCGGCCCTTGCGTCCTCCAGAGATGCCATCCTGGCCATCTGCCTCGGTGTCTCAGCCGTCAACTTTGCTACTGCTATTTCAGGAAGGACTTCTTCGAAATGCTGAAAAGGCGTTTCAATGAACTCTCCTTCTACCTCCACGTATCGGAAAGAATTCAAGTGGCTAATCATGTACTCCTCTTCGCCATGGACAGTAATGATCTTTCCCTTGACAGGGTACTTCAACATCTGATGCAAGGAGGAGGTGACTGCCCCAGCGTGGTGTATCCAAGGCCTACCCAGCAAGCAAGAATATAATGGACGGATGTCCATCACATAGAAAGTAGACTTAAATACCTCGGTGCCTATCTTGATGGGAATTTCAACTTCTCCATGGACCAATCTCTTCGACCCATCGAAAGCTCTGACAACAATATCACTCGGCTTCAATTCCAACCCTTCACAATCTAGTAGGTCCAAGGCCTTCTTAGGCAATACATTCAGCGACGAACCGGTATCGACCAAGACATGCGCGAGGGTGGTTCCCCGGCACTCAACTGAAATGTGCAAAGCATCATTGTGGTTTCTGCCTTTAGGAGTTAGGTCGGCATCAGAAAAACCTAATCCATTGTCCGCGGTCAGGCTAGCCACGCAATTCTGAAATTGATCCGCAGAAGTTTCCTGGGGCACATGAGCCGCCTTCAGAAACTTAATCAAAGCTTTAGCGTACGCTTCTGAGCAAAGTAGTAGTGCCAGCATGGAGATCTTGGAGGGGGTTTGCCCCAGCTGTTCTACCACATCGTAGTCACTCCTCTTGATTATCTTCAAGATCTCATCCATTTCCTTCTTGGAGGTTTCAGGGATAACCAATGGTTGAGCCCTCGTCCTGACGAGCTCATCTTGTATTCCCTTTCCTTTATCAGTAATGGTAGGAGAGACAGCACTAGGAAAAACAACCTCTTCAATCAAAGGAGTTCTAGCGGAGAGTTTTATTAGTGCAGGGATGACCTTCGCAGATGAGGGTCCAAAGATTGCTCTTGGAGGGGCAATCTCTGGAGAAAATATTCTCCCGCTCCTGGTGATTTTGCTAGTGCCTGCCATGTTATTAATGCTGGCTTCTTCATCTTCCGAACTTTCTTCAGTTATTTCGATTTGCTTGATACCATGGTAGTAGACGTCACCGCCATAGTTCCATGGTATGGATTTCTCGGAAACATAGGGGACTGGCCCTGGCATTGTTATCTTCAAAGGAACAGATTTCGTAGCTGGCGTAATCTTAACAGGCTTTTTGACGGCCTTGGAAAGATTGTCGTGAATGGTTATGATTGAGACATCTTCAGTATGAACTGGAACAGCAGAAACATTTTCAAACAAGATCTGTCGACTATCCATAAGGCCTTGGATGCCTTTCTTCAGTAGTGGACAATCAAACGGCAGAGAATAACAACAATAACAGTCTTATTTACATCCCGGGAAGATCCCGGCCCTTAACAGATTCAACTTAATGGTTAACAAAGGAGTTATCAGATCATTGACATCAGCAACATACAAATCTTCTTCAATGGCATTGATATTTCGGCCGTGCTTCGGCATGGGTGCAGATATCACATTAGGCTTCTCCGGAGCGTCAAACTCTACTTCCTTCGCTTCTATCAGGTCTTGGATCTTATGCTTGAGTGCCCAACAATCATTGGTGTCGTGTCCAACATTGTCTGAATGGTAGGCGCATTTAGCATTAGCATGATAATAAGGAGAGGACGTATTCACATTCTTTGGTGCCTCCTTGATGGTGGCGAGGTTCAACTTTAACAGATGAGGAAGCACTTGCGCTGGAGTCATATTAATACGGGTGAACTGCCGTTGTGGCCGTTCCACCCGTTGCTGATTTGGTCTGGACTGGTTGTAGCGAGGCTGCTCACTTGGTGTGTTTTGGATCATTACGGCCCCCACAGTTGGCCGACGCTCCGTCTTCCCTGCTCTTCTCTGAGAATATACCACAGTCGTTTCCTTCTTAAAAGGCTTCTTCTCAACACTTGCAGCAACACCCTTCTGAATCTTTCCTGACTTGATGCCAGCTTCAATTCTTTCGCCTGTTAAGATCAAATCGGTAAACCCCGCGGAAGAGTTACCAATTAGATGATTGAAAAATGGCCCAGATAGGGTCCCAAGAAACATATCGACGAGCTCACGATCGGTTAAAGGAGGCTGCACCCTGCCAGCCAAATCCCTCCATTTTTGTGCATATTCTTTGAATCCTTCGCTTGTTCCTAGTGACATACCTTGAAGTTGGGTACGAGTAGGAGCAAGGTCAGAATTGTACTGGTATTGTTTGTAAAAGGAGGTGGCCAAATCCTCCCAATTGCGGATGCTGGTTCCTTCTAGCTGATAAAACCACTCCAACTGAGCTCCAGAAAGGCTGTCTTGAAAGAAATGAATCCAAAGGTTTTTATCCGCCGTATAGGGTTGAATCTTTCTCACGTAGGACCTGAGATGCATTTTGGGACAGGACAACCCATCATACCTCATAAACACTGGCACTTTGAATTTTGGGGGAATCACGATCCCGGCGACCAAACCCAAGTCTTCAAAATCCAAACCCGGTACTCTTTGCAGTTCCATGGCGGCTAACCTGTCTTCTAAACCCTTGTATTTATCATCAGCTGGAGGGTATTGCTGATCAGAATAATCTTCATCCTCTTCGACATCCTCTTCTTCCGCATCAGACTCGGAAGGTACCGCAGCTCCACCTCCTTTGCTGGTTCCTTCATCAGAAATGGGAGGAAAATCAAGCACTCTCCGAGCTTCTCCGTTAAATCTTCTCCCCAAAGTAGCCACCCCGACTCTCTTTTTCTTCTTCTTTACTGGGTCCTTATTCCCCAATTGAGTCTTGATATCCTCCTGACCCTTAGCCAAGGTCATCAGGAGTTGCTGGAACTGTGCATTCTGAGCCTGCAGGTCTTTGACTGTTTACTCGAGATCCATCCTACTGAAATAAACAACAGATAGATAAGGAAACCTGGAGTGAGACCTGCTTATGCATATGATGAATGGTATGCTTATGTATGCAATGCATTCAAGGATTTAGGACATTCAAAATTGTTTCAGACAAAGAAGAACGCACGTCATATTAATAAGAAGAAGTTTGTTAGTACATAAGTGCCCCATGGGCCAAATATTACAAATAACTTCTCAAGGAAAAAAGACATTGCGCATCCTCTTTGGTGCGATGTAGGTGTTGAGGGCCTCTTGCTCATGGAGTCGGCGGGTAAGCTCTAGAACCTTCTTCTCACTGGCGTAGAAGCTAGCTTCAAAAGTGTTTCGTTCCTCCTTGAGCTGAATCCAACTTTTCTGCATTTCTTCCCATGATGTAGGCATGTCAGGATGTAGGATGGTGTAGGGAACCTCTCCTTCATTGACGGGCTCTTTAATCACTGGGAGTACATGAGGATAAGGCATCATTAGACTTTGGGCTCGGGATCGTACCCACTTGAGATAGGGCTCAAGAGGGATGTAGTTCTTGTGTCCCAGAGTCTTGCTATCAACCTTGTTGACTTTTCCCCAAGCTCTGATGAATCTTTGGCGAAGTCCTTGCGCATCGTTGTCGAAGTCAAAAACTAGGTTAGGAATCAACATGTCATGAGGGCCATCCCTCCGTGCATATCCAAATTTCCTCAAAGCTAGGCAAGGGTTGTAGGTGATACCTCCTCTAATTCTAAGTAAAGGAACATTAGGAAATTCTCCGCAACGATCGACGATGATGACATTTTCTCTGGACCGAGAACACCAATGTACATCAGAGTGAGTGAGAGTCATCAATTATTGTGACCACCTTAAACCCTGCTCATTCTTCAAAACTGATTGTGGAAGGTGAGAAATAAACCACCTTGCAAGGAGAGGAGTACAGCACATGAGAACACCCCTTTTTCTCATTGTTCGTGTGTAAAATGAGTGAAGAATGTCCCCAAGCAATGTTGGTATTGGATTTCTGGACAGGAAGATTTTGACGGTGTTGACATCTACCAATTGGTCAGGATTTGGGAACAAGACCAACCCATAGATAAGGAGTGCCACAATCTCTTCAAAGGCTTGTAGGTTTAATGAATTCCAACATTCTTGTGCCTTCTCAAACAAGAATTTTGCTAAGAATCCCTTGACGCCGCTTCTGGTTTCCCAATGCCCCTTGATGTCGGAGGGTTGTAGATGTAATGCTCGAGCAACATCTTCCGGCTTTGGTTCCTTTTCCGTACCGTTGAAGGGTAGTTGATTAAGGATAGGAATTCTCAAGAGTTGAGAAAACTCCTCCAAAGTGGGCACCAACTGGTAATCAGGGAAAGTGAAACAGTGGTGAAGAGGGTCAAAGAACTGAAATAGCACTTTCATCATGTCTTCTTCAATGTTGGTGCTGACTAAGTTGAGCAGTCTACCATGTCTTTCACTGAAGGATGAGTTTTCCGAAATTCTTGAGGCGAGCTCCTTGAGTTGAGGAGAGATTCTCACGAGGTTGACTTGGATGGTTTTTCTGCGAGGAATTTCCATGACCTACAAAACAAGAACAAAGATGAAGATCCAAACCCTTGATATGGTTAGTGAATGCATATGATGTTTCATGATGTTTATGATGTATGCACAAAACACATGTACAAGCAAATCACACCAACCCTAGTTTCAGGCTTGCATGAGGTTTCATAGGTAAGTACCCTCTTGAGTGTAGTTGGTTTAGCCACTTAACTAGCGACCAAAATATTCCAAGAAAACAACCCTCAATGAGTGTAGTATCGAGTATCTACCAACTTCGGATTGCACCAAAGCCGGTCATCTCACTACCCCTAATAAAAGGCCAAGATGGTCAAGTAAGGTTCTAGGTCATTAGTGCTTAGTGACATCACTCAGCGGCCCTGTACTCTCCTTGATTGAACTCAAGGGTTACCGGTACTCACAAATATGTCGCACTAATATAGCTATTGCTTCGACCGTGTCGGTATACCCCGCACAGTTTCCACAACGTATTGCTATCTATGAATATTTCCCAAATCCGGGTATAGGATTTCAAGCCCAAACAAGAGAACCATAAGAGGTAAAGCAAGCAAAGAAAACAAATAATCGTGCAAGAAGGTGATCTAAAAACCCTAAGGTAACCCCACTTTTAAGTCATCCCCAGCAGAGTCGCCAGTTCTGTGATATGGTGGGAGAACTGACTGTGGTTTTGCGTTCGTATTCGCACTTGTGCGGTTGAGCAAGAGTCGCCACCGACTTTTTATTTTATCCTAAAGGAAAGGTTAAAAAAGCACAGCAAAAACCTTTTGAGATATTTCGTGGGTTCGGGGGGTAGATTATGAAAAGGGAAGGTATTAGCACCCTTTTCATCCATGGTTATCCATGGGCTCTTAGTTACTTGGTTTTTTAGATCACTTGCCTTGATTTTCGATTGCTTGAAAAAAATGGTGTGTATGTGAGTGTTTTTGAAAATGTTTTGGAAGAAGATGCCTTGTCTTAGGCTAACCTTGTAACAATTCTTTACTCGAATATTTTACAAAGGCGTGTATCTTTTCGAAAAGACGTTTCAAATGTTTTGAGAGTTTGTTTGAAAGTGTTGTGGATTGTGGTTTTTGAAAAGAAGGCAAGTGTTTTTGCAAGTTGATCTCAAGTAACTAAGAGTTTTGTCTACCCTATTGTACTCAAAGGTTTGTGTTATGTTTTCAACCCTTTTTAACAATTTTGTTCCACCATTGAATTTGGTGGACAATCTTGCGTTTAGGATGTTTATTCGGGACGGGCGTGGGTCATCGTATGGACCATGGATGCAATGATGCCAAGTGTCTTTGGCAATTTGCTTTGAGGGACTTGATCATTTGTTTAGGCAACATTTTTGAAAGTGTTATCGAGGGACTATGATCATTTTGAATTCGTTTTGCCAAAGAAACTCGACGTGCAAGCATGGCCCATTTTGGAAGGCAACATGTGGGATTACCCTAGAGGGTGCAAGTGTGATTGTGTATTGATTTCATGTATTTGTCTTGTATTAGGTTATCTAGCGTTCGATTTCATGTACATGCAAACCCTAGGTCTAACCATGGTATAATTGAAAGCGGTAAATTGCGAAAATGTAAAATCTACGCTATTACAAAATAAGTATCCGGGAGTGGGGGTACAAATTTATGAATGGGGATGAGACTTAGGATCATAGTGTCCAATAAATTAACCAAATCGAACCAATCAAGTGTAAATGAGTGTCGACATAAGCAAATGTATAATGTATCAAAATGCAAGTATATTGTGCAAGTGTACGTGCATATGTGTGTTTATATATGTAATTATTTACATGTGCGACAATGTGAAATTAATGTGTATGGAGTATTATTTTGACCTAAAATTAGATGTTTATTTAATTTAGTTAATGATCTTGTATATGGACAAAAAGAAATGTTTTAATTGAATGTTTTAAGTTCTAATTAAATTATGTTTATTTATTATAAAAAAAGTATATTTAAATAAATATCAAGAAACAAAGTAGAAAAAGTATTTTTATTTATTATAAACAAATCAAATGAAAAGTATTTTCAATATTTATTATATGGTGCAATAAAAATGTATTTTTATTTATTAAAGTATTACTATAAACACATGTTAAGTTAGAGAAAAATGTATGGTGTTTAAAAGTATTAAATGTTTTAACTTAGTAAAAAAAAGGAGTAGGTTAATTAATTAACTAAAAAAAAAAGAATTTGTTTTATATAAAAGGGTTAGAGTTTTTCAAAATGGGCCTTGGATAATGGGTCTGAACAAGAGAAATGAGGGGGGTGTATTAAGTGATTTTGGGCTTTTAGGCGTATGCTGGAATGGGCAAGGCCCAGGATGCTGAGACAAATGTTTTTTGTTAGGGTTCACTGAGTGTTTTCATTTGGGACAAGGCTTTAGGGTTTCCTGAGCAGCGCGCCGTTCGTGCGTTCGTCCTCTTCTTTGTCTTCTCCAATCGTTCTTTGAGTGCTATCTCTTTCACCTAGCCACCAGTATTTCCATCGCCTCCTTTCCTTCTTCAAGGTTCAGTGAAGCGCGCAGAAAGGTAACCTTCATTCTCTGACTTTCGCGTTTAGGGTTTCACTTATCTTTGCATGTTATGACCTTGTGTTCTGATTATTGTTTGTTTAATGAGGTCACCAAAAAAAAAGAGATGAGAGGAAGATTTTACTACCTTCCGTTTGAAGAAGGAGGCGAGCGCGGAGGTGCTCGGAGGCTGGGGCGGAGATGGAACGCGTGATGCTTGCTCTTTGAGCTTCCTGGTATTTATGTACTTTTCTTAAGCTTTATGATGATCTGAACTGAAAGCTTGATACACGTCTTCTTTTCTTCTTCTCCTTTTTACCACTGTATGCTTGTTGCTCCTTTTTCTGCCCTATGATGGACTTCCTGAGGGCTTTCGTTGCCTTTGTTGCCTGTGTTGGATGCCTGTGTTGTTGCCTTAGATTTTCTCTCTTCTTCTGACTTGTTGCCTAGAGCTTTTGTATGCTTCTGAACGATTTGCCTTTGGAATGTTTTATTTATTGCCCAATGATGAATGTTCTGAGGGCTTAGAGTTGGTTAGGCTGGACATGTTGGCTTGATAGTTTATGTGAACACAGGGTATACAGGTTGGTTGGTTCTGCTTTAATGCTTGACAGGCTTGTATGGTTTGAGTTTAGGCCATGTTTAATGTTTGACAGGTTTGTATGGTTTGAGTTTAGGCCATGTTTAATGTTTGACAGGTTTGTATGGTTTGAGTTTGGGATCAGGCAGGTTTTGAGCTTTAACGGGTCTTGACAGTAGGTTTATGGTTTAAGGGAAATGGTTTCTGACTTGCTTCAGTTGGTTGGTGTGATTTCAGGCTTGAGGCCTAGCAGGTTTGGTAGTTCAGGTTTTGCAAATGGTAAGGTTTTGAAAAATGGTAAGGCTAATGCAGGTTAATCATGTTTGGCTTCATGTTAGGCTTGGTTCAAAGCTTCAGGCAGGTTTTTAATGTTTGACAGGGGTTTGTATGGTTTGAGTTTAGGCCTTTGCAGGTTATGTGTTTGCTTCTTGTGATATTGGTATTATGGCTCAATCAGGTTTTCTGAGGCTTTTGTTATGGTTATAACAGTGGTCTTTTTTTGGTTGGAGCGTTTATGCAGTTTGTCTCTATATCTTTTGCTTTTTGATATCCTCCCCTCTGCTGTTGCAATTTTTTATATTTTGTTTTTGTCTTCCAGCCCCTTGGTCTCTTGGCGCCTAAGATTTTTTTTGAATATCTCAAACTTTGGCATCTTTTCTTGGGTCAAGTTACTGGGCAGACTTGCAAGGTTTTGGCATTTTTCTGTTTTGGTGATTATTCCTGCTGTGTATTTCTGTCTAATTTGGGTAGCACTGATATAATGCTTCTTTTAGCCTTTTGCCTTACTGTCTTATTGCAGTTTTACTTTCTATATTTTCCTTATGCCTAAAGCCAAACAGTAAGCCCACACTTCTCCTCTTTTCTTCTCTCCCTTTGGTACACTTCAAAGAATATTAAAATGTTTTTCTTGTGTACTTTCTGAAAAGGCTACTCGTTGGGAAATGATGAAAGAAAGTTTGGCTTGCATAAAAGATCTCCTCTGCATATTTTATCTCTTTTTTGACAGCTTTGTGCAATAACTTGTACCTTTGGCATTTGACAGCAAGTTTGACACTTTGCATTTTGACAGAAAGTTGCAATTTGGATTTTTTTCAGTTGGGTTTGAACTGTGCAGTTTGCTTGAGATTTTTGAATTTATGCAGTTTTGACATTTTGCATTTTTTCTCAACTTTGCATAAAATTCTTCCCTCTTTGTGAACCGGGAGAAATCTCGTGATTTGTAGAGAGGGTTAACTGATCCCAATCAGTGGCCTTTAATGATGAATTTCTTTTTATCTGTCTTTATTTATTTATCAGTCACTGACTTTTCTCCTTTTCTTTTTGTAGATGAATATTTGGATGGAGAGGAGCAAAGTGAAGAATGAAGAATTAGGGACTTAGAAAATATCTAGAAAAATAGGATAGTTTTATTTTCAATTTAATCATTGTAAACTATTATTATTTTAAATACTTCGTAAATGCATACTTGTATCTAAATAATAATTGTAATAAATGTTTAAATATGAAATAAAAGTTCTATTGATCCATTTAATTCTTTTTATCCCTTCTCAAATATTTACTTATTATTTATAGTTCCTTAAATTAAAACAAATGAAAATTAAATTCCAGATATTTAATTCTTAGAATAATAAATAATCAACTAAACATTGACTCTTCTTTGATCAAAATAAATGAACTTGGCGCCTCCATCATCTAAAGCAACACACAGTCAAACGCAATAACTGATCAGACGCATTCCTTTCTTACTGATTTCTTGCCAAGCACTGTAAATCCAATACTGCATATTTCTTTTGACTGGCTCAAACAAACCAACGTGAATTCAAACCAAATGTCTCTTTTACTGATTAAATCAAAACAAAGCGAATTCAACCCGAATCTTGGAATAACTTGTAAAGTGCTGTGGAATTTAAATCCTTTTGAGAATGCGCGCACAAACCCTAATTCCTGGTTAAATGCCAAAGAGCATTCGCCTGATCAAAATTGAGCCAGGATCAACCAAAACCCTAAGCCAACTGTGTAAAAAAAATCCATAGCCCTGAAAAATCAATAAAACCCTAATTTTTGTTTGACTGACGAGAAAAGTCCGTTTTTCCGATTCTTGAGCCAGTTTGAAAAGTCAGGAAACGCCTGAAGCTGAGATTTCTTGTGGAAAAATGTGAGGGCAAATTTTGGGGTACAAAAATAACGACGATCAAGCTCTTCGCCAGAGATTCATCCGAGCATGGAGGATGCCAAACAAGGTAGACATCCAGACTTTGGGACACAAGAATTCAATCCCTCTTGAGCCTTACCTCAAGTGGGTACGAACCCGCGCCCAAAGTCTTATGATGCCTTACCCCTCCATTCTCCCAGTGATTATAGAGTTTGTTAAGGAAGGAGAGGTTCCATACACCGTCCTACATCTTGACATGCCGACATCACTCGAAGATCTGCAAAGGGATTGGATACAGCTCAAGGGAGAGCGTGATACTTTTGAAGCCCAATTCTACGCCAGCGGGAAGAAGGTTTTAGAACTCACTAGGCTACTTCAGGAGGAGCAAACTCTTAATGCCTACATTGCACCAAAAAGGATACGCAACACTTTTATCTTAAAGCATTGTATTATTTTACCCAGGCGACATTGATGTACTAACCTCTATTTTATTAATATAACGCGTGTTTCCTTTTTGTTTAAACAAATTTGATTTTCTTAAAATCCTTGAATGCATTACATATGCATAAACATAATTCATCATAACATAATAGATCTTTGCAACAAGTTCCTCATCTCTCTACTGTTTATTTCAGTACGATGGATCTAGAGCAGACGGTCAAAGATCTACAGAATCAAAATATGCAGTTTCAGCAGCTACTTACTACTCTGGCCAAGGGGCAGGAGGAGCTGAAGACACTGCTTGCAAAAGACAAAAGGAAAGGAAAGAATAAGCCAACAGGGTTGGTAATCATGGGTAGAAGATTTCTGGGCCAAGCCAGAAGGACTTTGGATTTCCCGACAACTTCTGATGAGGGGGAAAGAAAAGGGAAAGAGACAGCTATTCCATCTGAGTTTGAGGAAGAAGAAGAAGAGGCTTATTCTGAGGAGCAGTATCCTCCTGCAGATGACAAATACCGACACCTAGAAGAACGTCTGGCTGCTATGGAAGTTCAGAGAGTACATGGGCTGGATTTTGAAGAGTTGGGGCTGGTAACGGGAATTGTGATTCCACCCAAGTTTAAAGTGCCGCTTTTTGCTAAATATGACGGGGTGTCGTGTCCCAAGATGCACCTCCGTTCTTACATGAGGAAAATACAACCGCATTCTACAGACAAAGACTTGTGGATCCATTTCTTTCAGGACAGTTTATCCAGAACCCAGCTTGATTGGTTCTATCAACTAGAGAGGGTTGATGTACATAACTGGGAGGACCTTGTTGTTGCCTTCTATAAAAAGTATCAATACAATGCAGACTTGGCACCAACTCGTACTCAACTTCAGAGTATGGGTATGGTTTCAAATGAAGGCTTCAAGGAGTATGCCCAGAAATGGAGAGACTTAGCCGGACGAGTACAACCACCTTTATCTGAGAGGGAGCTAGTGGATGTGTTCTTGGGTACCCTGTCAGGTTCTTTCTTTAATCACCTGATTAGAAGTTCGTCTGTTGGTTTCATTGAACTGATTTTAACCGGAGAAAGAGTGGAGGCTGGTATAAAGAGCGGGAAAATTCAAAAGGATACATCTGCTTCTGCTGCCATAAGAAAATCTTTCACGGCAAAAAAGGAAGTGTCTGCTGTCTATTCTCAGAGAGGTCAAGGAAGAGTTGAGCGCCGGCCAGCGGTGGGGGCCGTTATGATTCAAAAATCTGCATCTGATCAGCCCAGAACCAATCAACCAAGAACCAATTAGACAAGGGTGGAAAGGCCAGTTCGACAATTCACCAGGATAAACATGACTCCTGCCCAAGTACTACCATATCTCTTGAAGTTGAATCTTGCAAGTCTGAAAGAGGCCCCGAAGAATCCGAATACTACTTCTCCTTACTACCATATGAACGCCAGGTGCGCATACCATTCAGAAAGCCCAGGGCACGACACTGACAATTGTTGGTCCCTGAAGAACAAAATTCAGGATCTGATAGATGCTAAAGAAGTTGAATTCGACGCACCTGAAAAACCCAATGTAATTTCTGCCCTGATGCCAAGGCATGGCCATAATGCCAGTGCTATTGAGGAGGATTTGTTTGTTGCTACAGTAGATGATTTGATAACTCCGCTCCCGGTAATCAAGTTGAATTTGTTAAAGGTTGGGGTTTTCCCAGGTTGTAAAGAAGATTGTCACTTTTGTTCATCCTCATTAACCAACTGTCCACTGTTAAAGGCCGGCGTCCAACGCCTAATTGATAACCAAGAAATTATGTTCAAGAAGATTCCTGTTTTACCAACTCTTGTTAACGATGTTTCAATAATAACCATATCCGCCAATCCTTCCAAGGTCCCTAAAAGACCTGTTAGGATTACATCCGCTCCGAAGACTGCACCTTTGAAGATAACCATGACCGGGCCAGTCCCGTACAAGTCCGATAAATCAGTACCATGGAACTATGGTGGAGAAATCTACTACCATGGTATTAAACAAATTGAATTGACTAAAGAGAGTTCCGAAGAAGACATATCCGACATTGGAAACATTGCCGGAACGAGCAAAATTACCCGCAGTGGTAGAATTTTCTCTCCAGAGATTGCCCCTCCAAAGGCAATTTTTGGACCCGCAGCTGCTCCTAAGGTTATCTCTACGCCAATCGCCATATCCGCAAGTACTCCAATCATTGAAGAAGTCACAACCCCTGTGGTTATCCCCTCTAATACTGCTGCTACTGATGTTCGAGGGAAAGGGATCCAAGAAGAGTCTGTCAGGATGAAGGCTCAACCTCTGATCATCCCTGAAACCTCTCAAAAGGGGATGGAAGAAATCCTGAAGATAATAAAAAAGAGTGATTATGATGTGGTGGAACAGTTGGGGCAAACCCCCTCGAAGATCTCTAGGTTGGCCTTATTGCTGTGTTCAGAAGCACATGCAAAAGCTCTGATAAGATTTTTGAAGACGGCCCATGTGCCACAAGAAACCTTAGCTGATCAGTTCCAGGAGTGTGTGGCTAGTTTAACAGCTGACAATGGTCTAGGATTCTCCAATGCAGATTTAATATCAAAAGGGAGAAAACATAATGACGTTTTGCATGTCTCGGTGGAATATAGAGGAACAACCCTAGCACATGTACTGGTAGACATTGGTTCGTCTTTGAACGTCTTACCAAATAAAGCCTTGGATAGGTTGGATTGTAAAGGCTTAACCATGAAACCCAGCAACATAATTGTGAGAGCCTTTGATGGTTCCAAAAGGATGGTCCACGGGGAGGTGGACATCCCGATAAAGGTGGGAACTGAAACCTTCAACTCCATATTCTATGTGATGGACATCCGTCCTTCTTATTCTTGCCTATTAGGAAGACCTTGGATTCACAATGTTGGAGCTGTCACTTCCACTCTGCATCAAATGCTAAAGTACCATGTCCAAGGGAAAATCATAATTGTCCATGGTGAAGAGGAATACATGATCAGTCATCTGAATTCTTTCTGTTATGTAAAATTGGATGGCGAATTCATTGAAACTCCTTTCCAACATTTTGAAGAGGTAGCTCAGAATATAGCGGCAACCAAGACAGTGTCCTCAGTACCCATGATTACCAGACCTCCGCCTCGGATGTCATCTCTCAAGGATGCAAAGGCAGTGATTGAAGAGGGAGGATGCACCATCTGGGGGAAGCTTCCGGACATTCCTTACAAATCAAACAAATTTGGCTTGGGGTTCACTTCATCTGCTCAAAAGGTTGTGCGCCGCGCCCGTGCTGGAGGGCCACCTGAGAAGATCAGCCATCAAGGAGTCAATGCTCTGGAAGATAGTGAAGAGGAGGGAAGCTTGGAAGATTGGATATTTCCTACTGTCGACGGAGGACTATGCAACTGGGAAGCAAAAGACTTTGTTCCGATTACTTTCATACCGCAGTAATTTATCTTTAACATTTCAATTGGCTTGTAATAATTCACAAACAATTCGTACACTTTTAACCTTGTGTCTTACCCGAGGCACAAAGGTCCATTTGTAAGGGGTTTTTATTTTTCATCTTCATATGCCATTTAATGAATCATGGACATTTTTCATATAAACTTTTGTGTTCATTGTCTTTATTTTTACATTTTATTTGTTTAAAGGTGGCTATACCCTTACACACACCCACACTCACAAATGCAGGTACCCTTCCATTCCGGATCCCATGGGTAACGATTCTGCTATGGCCTTCAGTGACTCTGAAGATTTGGTCTACCAAGCCGAATATGAAGGTGAGGAAGATTGTGAGGTGCCAGGGGAATTGGCTAGACTGCTACAACAAGAAGAAAGGGCTACCCTGCCTCATGAGGAGCTGTTGGATACAATCAACTTGGGTACCGAGGAGGATAAAAAGGAAATCAAAGTGGGTTCCAACCTAGATTCAAGCATCAAGGAGCATCTAATTCAGCCGTTACATGACAATGTTGAGATCTTTGCCTGGTTATACAAAGACATGTCGGGACTTGACACAGACATTGTGGTACACCGTCTACCCACGAGAGAAGACTGTCCACCAGTGAAACAGAAGGTCCGCCACATGAGACCTGACATGTCAAAGAAGATCAAAGCAGAGGTTATGAAGCAGTTCAATGCTGGATTTCTGGTTGTTACTTCCTATCATCAATGGGTTGCTAACATTGTTCAACGCGCCATGGTAGCTTTATTTCATGATATGATACATCATGAGATAGAGGTCTACGTAAATGACATGATAGCCCGATCACAAACTGAGGAAGAACACCTTAATCACTTGCAGAAGTTGTTTGACAGGTTGAAGGAGTATAAGTTTAGGTTAAACCCGAACAAGTGCACATTCAGAGTCTGGTCCAGTAAACTCTTAGGTTTCATTGTCATCAACAAAGGCATCGAGGTTGATCCTACCAAAGTCAAAGCGATACAAGAAATGCCTGCTCCTCGTACTGAGAAGGAAGTCAGAGGGTTCTTGGGACGCCTGAACTATATCGCTAGGTTCATTTCTCACCTAACATCTACCTGTGAGCCAATCTTCAAGTTGTTGAAGAAAGATCAGGTAGTCAAATGGAATGACGAGTGCCAGATTGCCTTTGACAAAATCAAAGAGTGTTTGCTAGAACCTCCTGTCTTGATGCCACCCGTTGAAGGAAGACCGCTAATCATGTATCTGAACGTCTTAAGAACTCAATGGGGTGCGTACTGGGGCAGCATGACGAGTATGGCCGAAAAGAGCACGCCATTTATTACCTTAGCAAAAGGTTTACCGACTGTGAAATCAGATATTCACTGCTCGAGAAAACTTGTTGCGCTTTGGTATGGGCTGCTCGCCGGCTAAGACAGTACATGTTGACTCATACCACTTTGCTGATATCTAAGATGGATCTGATAAAGTACATCTTCGAGAAGCCTGTTTTGGCTGGAAGGATAGCTAGATGGAAAATGATCCTAACAGAGTATGACATACAGTATACGACCCAAAAAGCTATAAAGGACATTGTGCTAGCTGATCATCTTGCACATCAAGCTGTAGAAGATTATCAATCCATGAAGTTTGAATTCCCGGACGAGGACATCATGACCTTGGACAACTGTGAAGGAATCAGACCATATGACGGACCTGGACAAGGATCCCGATGGACCCTGTTCTTTGATGGGGCATCCAATTCACTTGGTAACGGTATCGACGCTGTGCTAATATCTCCGGAAGGATGCTATACTCCTATCACGGTCAGACTTTGCTTCAACTGCACAAACAACATGGCGGAGTATGAAGCCTGCATCTTTGGTCTCAAGGCTGCAATAGACCTGGAAATCAAATCTTTGGTTGTGTTCGGAGACTCAGCTTTGGTCATCAGTCAGATCAAAGGAGAATGGGACACTAAACATCCCAATCTTATCCCTTACAAAGAACATGTTTTGACATTGTTACCACATTTCGAGCAGATTACCTTCGAGCATTTCCCGCGAGAAGAAAATCAGCTAGCAGATGCTCTAGCTACAATGTCATCTATGTTTAAACTTAATTGGGATAACGAGGCTCCCCAGATCACATTGAACGAATGGACGAACCAGCATACTGTCACGAGATTAATACCGAAGAAGTAGTGGACCAGCCTTGGTTTCACGAAGTCAAAAGGTATCTCGAGGCTCAAGAATATCCAGAAGGAGCTTCAGTCAATGACAAAAAGTTCTTAAGGAGATTCTCTGCTAAGTTCTTCCTGAGTAATGGCATCCTATACAAGCACAATCATGATTGTATCCTGCTTCATTGTATGGACAAGATTGAAGCTGAAAAGATCATGGCTGAACTACACGATGGTACCTTTGGCACTCACTCTAGCGGGCATACGATGGCGAAGAAAATCCTACGGGCAGGCTATTACTGGTCTACTATGGAAGCTGACTGCTATCAGCACTCCAGGACTTGTCACAAATGTCAAATCTATACGGATAAGGTGCACGTGACTCCAGTTCCTCTCAATGTCTTAACAGCTCCTTGGCCCTTTGCTATGTTGGGAATCAATATGATTGGAGAGATCAAGCCTACAGCCTCCAATGGACACCACTTCATTCTAGTGGCCATTGATTATTTCACCAAGTGGGTCGAAGCAGCTTCCTCCGCATCCGTTACTAAGAATGTTGTTGCCCGCTTCATCAAGCAGAACCTCATTTGCCGGTACGGTATCCCCGAAAGGATCATCACTGACAACGGTACAAACCTTAACAATACTATGATCATTGCCTTGTACGAGTAGTTCAAGATTCAACATCACAATTCATCTCCCTATCGGCCAAAGATGAATGGTGTTGTCGAAGCTGCGAACAAAAATATTAAGAAGATCATACAGAAAATGACTGTCACCTACAAAGACTGGCATGAGATGCTACCGTTTACTCTCCACGGGTATCGTACCACGGCTCGCACATCAACTGGGGCAACACCCTATTCTTTAGCTTATGGCATGGAGGCTGTCTTGCCTATTGAGGTTCAGATCCCCTCTTTAAGAATCATGAAGGATGCACGTTTGAGTGAAGACGATTAGATCCAGACCCGACTTGATCAATTGAACTTAATTGACGAGAAGAGACTTACTGTTGTTTGCCATGGTCAAATGTATCAGAAACGGATGATCAAGGCTTTCAACAAGAAAGTCAGACGCCAAGTATATCAAGTTGGAGATCTAGTGATCAAGCGCATCATCTTGTCGCAAAGTGATCCCAGGGGTAAATGGACTCCTACCTACGAAGGACCATTTGTGATCAAGAACATCTTTTCTGGTGGGGCAATGATCTTAACCACCATGGACGGTGACGACTTGCCACACCCTGCGAACACAGACATAGTCAAAAAATACTATGCATAAGAGACCCGCTAGGTTGACACACCTGGGCAAAACAAGGGCATCCCGGCAAACCAAAAGGTTCGGGCAAAAATTAGGGATAAAACAAAAAAATCTGTACACCCGGCAAGTTGAAAACCCGAAAGGGCGACTTGGGCAAAAAAGGGTTTCCCGATGGATTGAAAACCCGAAAGGGCGGTCCAGGCAAAAATTAGGGAATTAAAGCGTATGACTATGTCTCGTCGGATCACTTAAAGGATAATCTCTTCACAGACAAGCTTCGAGCTTCTGATCAATTCAATCATCTTCGAACGAAGCAGCAAATAGACAAGATATTCGGAGATACGAAGGCTATAGCAGAATGGAAACCCCATGGGATTTTTACACATAGCCATCTTTCTTTGTATAAATTTTTCTTATTTTTATTGACACCATCCTCTTACTAGGATGTCTGTCTCCTTTGTACAAAATACTTATTCAAAGTTAATACAAAGATACCTCTTTAAAGTGCAGAAAACCATTTGTTTCTTTTTTACACTTGTGTTTTATTTGCAAAAAAGTCCAATGATTTATTAATGAGCATATGCATTTGAATATAATCACTGCTTACAAATAAACGAAATGAGAAAGAATAATTACTGACAGGTTGAAGATTAGGAAAACGTCTTTAGGCTATTCCATGAACAATCCCTACAGTACATCATTAAGATCCCCAGCGGAGCTAAAACTTCAACTTTCAATCCCCAGTGGAAACCCTCCAGTTTCCTCAAAATTCCCCAGCAGGTTGTCTTAAAACCTGATAATTCCCCAGCAAGTTGCTTTGAAGCCTGAAAACTAACCAGACAACAACTTCGGATGATTCCCCAGTAGAATGGCATACAACCCAAACTCATGAACTCCCTAACAGGATAGCTTTTCCCCAGAGTTTTCACTACTCCCCACAGAGCTTTCATTGCTCCCCAACAGGATAAAAATTTTCCCGCGCAAAGTTTTTATTAATTCCCAGCAGAATGAAGTCTTCCATTCTTAATCCCCAGCCATAGTCATCAAAGTTCTCAGGATTCCCCAAGCAGGTTTCTCAAGCAGTACATGGCATTACTCTTACAACAGAATTTTTGTCAACACTCTAACTTCAAGACATGAGGGATCCCTATGTCCCCAGAGAAGTTGCCAAGATTTTCTTATCCTCAGTAGTCAAGGATTTATTTTCCCCGACAGCAGTCAAGGATTTATTTTCCTCAGCAATACAGCAAACCAGCTTACATGCGCATACATTACATTTATATATCATAAACATTGATAAAGCACATATATTGCATCATACATTTCATGCAACATAAGTTTATGTTTCAGCTAACATTTTACCCTTTTAAGGATAAGATTAACAACTACCTTTAACAATGTTCAAAGATTTCAGATACAGTACAGATACGCTCCAGACAAGGATGCCATTCTGATTACTCATTCAGATTTCAAGCTCAGATACAGTTCAGATATGCTCCAGACACGGAATCCATTCTGATACTTATTCATATTTCAACTTCAGATACAGTAAGGATACACTCCAGACACGGAAGTCATTCTATTATCCATTCAGAATTCAAAGTCAAGATACAGTATAGATACACTCCAGACACAGAAGTCATTCTACTACTCATTCAGATTTCAAGCTCGGATACAGTACAGATACACTCTAGACACGAAAGTCATTTTGTTACTCATTCAGACCTCAACTTCATGATACAATCCAGATACGCTCCAGACACAGAAGCGATTTTGTCACTTATTCAGTTTTCAAGATACAATCCAGATACAGTTCAGATACGCTCCAGACACGGTTGCCATTCTGACACTTATTCTGATTTTCCCCAGCTTAGATACGCTCCAGACACGGAAGCCATTCTGTTACTCATTCAGACCACTTATTCAAATTTTAAGTTCAGATACAGCTCAGATACGTTCTAGATACGAACACCATTCTGATGCTCATTCTTTTGACTTACAACAAACATTTTTGGATAGCATCTACAAGCCCATCTCCAATAAGATTATATCACCTCTCCAAATGGCATCTTTAAGCCCATTCCCTCAACTACTTCATCAAGTGCAAATTTATGGGCACTCTAGTGTCCAATCATCTCTTACCTTCGAGTCACGAACGGCAAAACTCGCCAATCTAACTCTTCAAGTTCAAGAAGATTGAACAGGGGTAGTTGTTGTACCCAAAAATTTTCCATCTCACTTATCAAGCTTTTCCTCACAAGACTTCTTGGACTCAAGACAAGATTAGGGTTTGGTCAGCTCAAGACACCTCTTGTTGCACTAATAACCTGAAATTAGGGTTTGAGTTTGCACAAGGATTTTTGGACTATCAATGCTTCATGAGACTTTCATACATCATGTTGGACCCATAAGATTTCTCATACCAAGTTTCAAGCCTTGAATCACATTTTTGGCCAGTCAATTGGACAGTTGACCTAAAAATCAACTATATTGGGGAAAAAGTCAACCATGGGCAATTTACAGTCAAACCTCACAATTTTTGATCCACATCAACATTATAGACTCATATGAATCATTTGATCAAGTTTGGATCACAACTCCTCAAGAAATTTGATCAGACCATCAAAAGGGCAAAATGGTCAAAATTAGGGTTTTAACTGAGGAAGGGTAATTTCTGATTTTTAACCTAGCCAATGGCCAATTGGGTTCAAACATGGTTTCAAGGATTAAATGGAATCATCTTGACCTAATTACATGATTCAAAATATCTCAAGTACATAGGATTGACAGATGAATTTTCCAGTCAACTGATTAAAAATCAACTGTACACTGAAAAGTCAAACTTTGACTTTTTGGTCAAAATCAAGTGCCAAGGGTCATAATTCATCAAGACATGTCAAAATATGAAACTTGTTGACCAAGAAACCTAAAATTTCAAATTAGGGTTTTAATTTGAAATTTTTTCATAACTTAGAATTTTTCTAAGTATGGAAAATTTCTTTTTTTTCTTTCTAACTTTTCACCAATTTTTCACCATGATGCAATTTGATTCAAAGAAAACTTCCAACATGAAAGTTGTAGTCTTCCATGATATCTACAACTTTTCTTCACAAAGTTTTCCAAAATTATGCTTGGATCTCAAGATATAAATTTGTGAATAGGGGTCCATGAACTAAATAACTTAGTGAAATTTTGCCCTAATTTAGCAGGTTTTTGACCTAACTTCATGGCAACTTTTCACCTAGTTCCAAGAGGTATCTCAAGTTGCATTTCAAAGATGGATTGTAGAGAATTTTTCAAGCTTTCAAAAATGTCCAAGAAATATCCAAGATCATTTGTGGTTAGGGAGAATCGAAGAAGAGAATTTGACATTTTATCACTTTTGTTCATGCCATTTTCACAAAGTGTCAAGTTGCAAATCTGATCAAGGATGCTTGTACCTTTCATTACAGGTCCTAAACTCATTCTATACTCCATAATTAAATGCAAACTCAGTGGATAATGGCTTTATCTTTACTTTTGGAGCATTGTACAAGAAATAATTCCATAAATGGCCAAAAGTTCACAATACCATTTCCATAAAGCAAGCTTTTGCAACTTTATCAGCCTTAAGCCTTGGACTTGTTCCTTTGGTGTAGGAATTTTCCATAGTTTTTGAGCAACTTGTACAAGCCCTTTGCAGCTCACAAGCAAGCAGTACAAACATGTTTGCATAGTCACTTCTCACTTTTCTTAAAATGCAAGAAAGTTGGCCAAGAAGTCAGAACTTGTACAAGCTGATAAAGAGTGGACTTTGTATCACTCTATACATATTCACAACCTTATCACAAGCCAAGACACGAATGGATAGCATCTGAAACTCTCCCAAACACAAAAACCTCATGTTTCTGTCCAAACAGCCAGCTTCTGCAAAATCCTTGCCAACTTCATTTTGGCTCGTGCGTTTTGCCTTTTAACCTTTGAAACACTTCATCCACATCATATCAAAGTTATCCAAGCCTTTACATTGTTGATGTAACCCCTGTTTCATCCATCACCATTTTCAAGTTTGAAGGTTGCAGCTTGACTTCTACAGAGAGTTTTGGCCATCCACAAAGCACCATAAGCATTGGAATAGGTTGAAGGAACTTCAAGGAAGCTCACACGATCCTCAGGCCTCACTCAAAGTCCCCACATTGTCATATCCAAATCTAGTTGAAGGAGGTATTTTTCAAATCTCTATCTCTCTATTTAGGCATCCCCAATGCCACGATTTGTGAAGCAAAAATGTAGTCCTTAACATGGTGAAGCTGTACATATGCATACTTTTCATTTATGTTAATCGAGCTAAGAGAATTTGAACCTTGAAGTTGCTGAAATAATTAGGTCACGATTTAGGGCTGATTAAATTCTCTCTGATCTTTGAGAGTTAAGTTACAAAATTTATATCATTGGAATCGTGAGATTACAAGCTACATTTTTTATGTTATGAGTTTTTGTTTTTATGCAAGCAATAGAGAGATACAGGTTTGAAGCAAAAACGCGCGCAAATGGAATGGCTGAAGGACAGGGACGACCTGGTCTGGGCCTTGGCGCGCCTGGGCCCTCTGTTTTGTTTTCCACACCCCCGTGACTACTATTTACACCCACTTTGCATATTCTGTATATTTTTCATATTTTCTTTTTATTTTTATATTTATTGCTTTTATTTATTTTTTTGAACATTAAAAAATCTTGAAAAATATTTTCTTTATTTTTTGCATTTTATTTTTTTTAATTATTTTTTGCATAAAAATAATAGTTTATTAGGATAATATGTTTTATTTTCTTAAATAAATTGTAAATACATTTAATAAATACTATACATTTTTATTTTATTATTTCACACATAAAATAATTATTTTCATACATATTTTAATTTTTAATATTTGTGCATAATATTATTTATTATTTTCTTATACAGAAAATGAACAACATAATAAATATAGGACATATATTTTATTTTAATTAAAAACTAGGGTTTCACCCTTTCAAAAATAATAATATTATTTTTTCTTATTTTTTAGGATTTAAATAATTTATCTTCTTATACAAAAAAACAAATACAAGACATTTTGCATAAATACATTTTTATTGCATATTTAAATATTTGTATATTTATTTATTTTGCACATATTCAATTGAGTTGTAATAGTATTTTAGGGTTTATTTTTGTGCAATATCCCCATTCAAAAACTTGTATTCCCCCTCCTATAATAATTGTTGTAATAGCTTAGTTTACATTTACGCAATTTATCGCTTTATATACTTGTGTAGTAAATTAGGGTTTTGCATGATAAGACCAAAAACAAACAAATAGAATGACCTAATCCAAGACAAACAAAAGCATGTAATACGACACACATTGCACACAAGCACCTCTAGGGTTTCACCCACTTTGTTGCCTAAAAATGGCCATGGTATGCATGCAAAGTATCTTGGCAAGACAAAACAAAATAATATCATAGTCCCTCGATGATGCTAGACAAGGTTGCCTAAAACAAATGATCTTGGTCCCTCGGAAAAAATGCCAAGATACCTAGCAACATTGCTATCATGGTTATACGATGACCCGCGCCCATCTCGTTTAACATCCAAAGATAGGGTTGCCTACCAAATCAATGGTAGGTCAACAACATCAAAGGAATGAAAATGTACAAGAAAGACTTTTGAGTAGGTAGATAGCTTCTAAGTTACTTGCTCCACTTCAAAACAAATCCTTGTTATTTTCAAAACAAGCACACACACATTTCAAAATAACTTTCAAAACATTGAAAACATTTTCAAAAAGACAAACATCTTTGTATACATTCTTACGAACAAGAATCATTACAAAGATTGCCTAAACAAAAGGCCTATTTTACAAATACTTTTCAAAACCACACCAAAAGCACCATTTCAAACAATTTCAAAAGCAAAGCAAGTGATCTAAGCAAGTAACTAAGAGCCCGTGGAAAACCATGGATGAAAAGGGTGCTAGCACATTTCCTTTTCATAATCTACCCCCCGAACTCAAGAAAACATCTCAAAGGTCTTTCCTGTGCTTTTTTACCTTTCCTTTTGGATAAAATAAAAGTCGATGGCGACTCTTGCTAACCGCGACATTTTGAGAATACAAACGCAAACCTCAAGTCAGTTCTCCCACCGTATCACAATGAGGTACTCTTTGATTTTTTCGAAGGCCTCTTGTTGTTCTTGCCCCCATTCAAATCCTCCTTTGTTGAGTCGAAGTAGTGGTGAGAAGGCCTGCGTTTTTCCACTGAGGTTGGATATAAATCTCCTTAAGAAATTTATCTTCCCAAGTAGAGACTGCAATTCCTTCTTGTTGGTTGGCGCTTTGGCTTCCAAAATAGCTTTGGTCTTGTTCTGGTTTATCTCGATTCCCTTTTTATGGACCACAAAGTCTAAGAAGTCTCCTGCTTTGACACCAAAAGCGTACTTTAGAGGATTCATCTTCAGACCATAGCATCTCATTCTCTCGAAGGATTATTGAAGATGTTCCATGTGAGTCTTCCCTGAAACAGATTTGACAACAATATCATCAATATAAATCTGCATAAAAGTTTCAATAAAATCATGGAAGATCGAATTCATGGCTCTTTGATACGTTGCCCCTGCATTTTTTAGGCCAAAGGGCATCACTACCCATTCGTAAGTGCCTAAGGCCCCAGGGCAACATAATGTTGTTTTCGACACATCCTCTTCAGCAATAAAAATTTGATTATATCCAGAGTACCCATCAAGCATACTCATGTACTCGAAACCGGCGACAGAATCGACAAGCATTTCTGCCACCGGCATTGGATATTCATCTTTGGGTGTTGCAACATTCAAATCTCTGAAATTAATGCACACCCTTAAGGTACCATTTTTCTTTATAACATGCACTATATTTGTAATCCATTCGACATACCTGGTCGTTTGGATGAACTTGCATCTCAGCAGTCTTTCGACTTCCGTTTTGATTTTCGACAGAATCTCTTGTGCAAAGCGCCTTAGAGTTTGCTTGATGGGCTTCTTTCCAGGCTTTATTGGCAATTGCAGTTCCACCAAACTTCTGTCGAGACCAGGCATTTCGTCATAATCCCATGCAAAGCAATCCTTGAACTATTTTATCAATTGGATCATTTCGACCCTGAGTCCTGGATCTATCTTTGCGCTGATGTATGTTGGCTTTTTTACAGGACTTTCACCTAGGTTTACCTCCTCCAAAGGGTCTTGGGCTAACATTTTAACATTGTTCGCCAGCGGGTCCTTTTCGAAACCTAGAGGTTCACCATCATATATGGCGTCTAACCTCTGATCTCGAAAGTCTCTTACTTCCAAGTCGGGAGGTTCTGGGTCGAAATCTTTCTCAGGGCCTTTTTGAGAAGAGACTCGTTCATTGGCTTCAAGAGCCATATACTTAACTTCAGCCTCCAAGGCCGCTATCATTCTATTTTCGGCTACATATGCTGAAATCTTTTGCAAAGTTTGTGACTCAGTCATCGTCACCGAACTCACTTCCCCAGACTGTCGGTCGTATATCATCAACTCCCCCATAGTCGATGTTTGACAAGTCTTCTCTATCCCACTAAAAACAGTAGTCAAAGTGTAGATACAGAGAGCAGAAGGCGTTAGGTGCTCGAGTCGGATCGAACTCAGGGGGGTTACATGGCCCTATATGAGCCAAATTTTTGTCGAAACTATTCTTTCTGATGCTGTTGATTTCGCCTAAGTAATAGCTTTGATCTCCCTCAATGTTTTCCACGATACCATCGGGACGCCATATCGTGACCCTTTGATGCATCGAGGATGGCACTGCACCGATGCCATGTATCCACTCTCGACCCAAGAGCAGATTATAGTTTGGTTTTGCTGAGATCACCATGAACATGGTGGGTCGAAGGATTGATCCCACTTTGAGATCGAGTTGTAAGACGCCCATTGTGGTTCCAATGCCTCCTTCATAATTGGACAGGACCATGTTATGGGGTTTGATGTCAGTTTCTCCCTTTCCTAGTTTTCCCAGCATGAATTATGGAATTATGTTTATAGTCGCCCCACAATCGACTAGGATTTTATTTACAGTCACTTCCCATATCTTCGCTCTGATGAACACGGGTTTGAGGTGATTTTTCATCACCTTTGTTGGTGGATCGAAGAAAGTGTTTTGTTCTTCCATGCGGCCATTATTCATTACATAGTAACACACTGGTCTGTGTCTGGCCATCTCTTGCTCGACCAACAAGTCAGTTTCCTCAACTTCAACCTGACTGTTGTATTCTCTAGGTAACACCGATATGACATTCACCATGATGTCTAAAGTGTCGTCGGAGTCACCCTCATCATTCGACCCACATTCTTCCGACCATGCTAGAGGTTTCCTTTATTTTCTTTGCACATTGGTGTTAACCTCTGGGTGTGGCTCTGCTGCCTCTTTTTCGGCTTTTCGTCGTCTTTGGAATCTCCTCCATTGCGATTGGGACATAGGGTATTTCCCTTTGTAATTGCTCGATATATGAGCCATTTTATTTGATGTAGAGGCATGGTACTCTTTTCTATAGTCCAAAGAGGAACCTCTTGGCACGTCGAACGCCTGCCATCTCTCTTCATTGGGCCTATTTCTGCCCATGGTGTTAAGCCAAGTATCTATAGGTACATTAGTTGGAGGCCGAAAAGTTGGTGGCCTCTTTATCTGACTCAGGGATCATTTTTGATGTCCCCTTCTAGGATCGAATCTGACTTCTGGACCCATTTTTAGTTAGGCATTGGTGCCCTATTTCGCTTTTACAATTCTCATACCTTGTATATGTTCTGCGGCTTTCTTGTTGAAAATAGAGCTGCATCTAGGGCACAACATCACTTCCGATTTTTTCTTCTGGCATCTGTGTAGAAAGTCTGCCAGACCTTCGTTCTCCTTTGGAAATGCTGTTTTATTCACTTCCTCCTGTCGAATAGCCTCTTCTGAAGCCTTGGCGTCAGAGACTTCGACCATGTTGACCTCCATGTTGCTCTTGGCAATGAGATTCATTTCCTGCATTTTGGCCTCTAAGTTCTTTGTCGAACCTTTCACAGCAGCCAAGTAAGAACTTGTGGTGGTTCTTTTGTTGGAACTCTCAGCAATTCCTTTGTTTTTGTGTGGGTCTTCAGTAACCTTTTTATTCAGCTTCAGGCCTTCAGTTGCCTTTTTGTTTGAGCCTTGGGCAACTCCTTTGTTCAGATCTAGGCCTTCAGTGGCCTTTCTCACTCCTTCGATAGTTTTCCTGGATATGTTTCCAGTAAAACTTCCAAAGATGGGCTTAGTAATGAAGTCTTCTGAAACTTCCACCATGTGAATACCGACTGGCTCAGCATAATGCGCCTCCATCTGCAGCGGGTTTGTGTCAATTTTCATCGCTGGCTTATCAACGAATTTTAGCCTTCCTTCTTTAAGCGCTTATTGAACAAGATCCCTGAAAAGGAAACATTGTGAGGTTTTATGGCCCAAAAAATTATGGTATTTACAAAAACCTCTTTTATTTCTTTGTTCTAAAGGAGGCAACTTTTCCCCTGGGGGCACTATCATCTAGCCATCTTTAACTAATAAATCGAATATTTCATCACATTTGGATATGTCAAAACTATAAGTTTTCTTAGGGAATTTGTCGCTGTTTTTCTCAGGCTCTACAGGATTTTTCCCATTTGATGGTATTAGCAATTTACAAGAATATGGCGGTCCTTGTTTTAATTCTGCTAAATCTATCTCGCCTTCTTCGACATCTATAGGATCACTAGATGTCTCTGGATCATTATCATCCATTTCGACATAGGTTACCCTTCCTCTTCGATGAGTTTTGGTAGCTTTAGCTTTCTCAGCTTTAAGGCGTTCTACCTGTCAAACTCTATCAGCTAGTTGGGCCATGTCTCTCAGGTATTGGGTATCTAACTTTTTCCTAATTGAATAATCCAGGCCCCCTGCTGCCATTTCGACCAATTCATGCTCAAGTACTTGGGTAAAGCATATGGCTTTAAATAATCGAAACCTATTTAGATACTCATCGATTGGCTCAGTGAATCTTCTCTTCACACTAGCCAATTCTTTTAGACTTATTTTGGTTCGTCCCATGTAAAGTTGTTCATGGAACAATCTTTCCAATTGATTCTAATTGTGGATTGAATTGGCTGGGAGGGTAGTGAACCAAGTGAAAGCATTATTTGTTAGGGAACTTGGGAAATATTTGATCCTAAGATTTTCGTTGTTCGCTATTTCCCTAGCCTCTATCAAATATCTAGCCACATGTTCGATAGTAGATTCTGTTGTATCCCCTGAAAATTTGGTAAACTTGGGAACCTTTCCCCTAGGGGGTAAGTCTGTTTGCAGAATATATTCTGACAATGGGGATGTAAAATTTGGTCTGTGAAAACCAACTTTCATCCCATTCTGAATCATAACCCTTTCGATCATGACAGTCAAATTATTATTTGTTCCATAATTTTGGTGTCGAACTTGCTGTATCAATTCATCAGCATTTTGGTTTCTATTCACCATAATCACTCCTTGATTGATTTCTCTATGGATTGGTGGGGGATTTCGGGGTATTTCGACCCTAGTTTGTTCCATTTCTACTATAGGGATTTGAGGATTTTGATTAACAGTCAAATCTTCTTCCATGATTACCCCTTGGTTTACTCTTATTGGTATTCATTGGGGTTGTCGAACAGTTTGGGGCACTCCAAAGAATTCATCCATGCGCGTCATTTGCGCTGTCATTTGTTGGTTCGACTGGGTAATATTTTGAATGAGGGGGTTTAACACTGTACTTAGAGTTTGTGCCAACATTTGCACCATATCATTATTACTTCGTCCATCTGTTGCCTCAAAATTGTTGTCGAAGCATTTGTGAGGCTTGGTATTGTATGAGATGGCCCTCCCAAAAATTGGTTTCTACCCAAATTTTCCATACTGGCTCCAGATCCCTGTAATGAAGATGATGCACTCACCAAATGTTCTGAAAAAGTAGAAGCATCATTCATAAGGCTAGCCATTTCAGTGGTTGGCATGCCATATGGTTGTTCTCGACCCATCCAGGCTGTCGAAAATCCTGGGGGTACGAACGGTCGAGATCTTGGATTTGCCCTTGGTGGGGGCGTTCCTAATGGACCTCTTGGACCCACATACGAAAATAAGGGTCCTGTTTGATTCGTGGTTAGCGTTGGTATTGAGCCAACGGAAGTTGAGATATTTTCTCTGACGGTGGTAATAACCGTTGTTCCAGTAGTATTTGGCAGAGGTATTTCTCCATGATTTGGCTCGTTAGCCATGCTACTCTCACTATTTTTCTTCCTAACAGTACACTCGTTAGTTATTCTACCACTTCTTAATAACATGCAACATTATAAATGTATAAAAAGAAAAGCGATAATATGAACAAGATATTTAATAAAAATTAGCAAGGTCCCACCGGGTGTGCCAATTTGTTTACCGTGGTTTTTGGTAAACAACCGTTGATCCTCCAAAAAGGAAAGTCCTTTTGGTTACTCACGGGATCGATCAGATTGATCCCAAAACATATGCTAACTTTTATACTAGGTTGATGTAAAATAAAAAGGAAATCCAGGAAGAACGCACGTTCGACCAAAGACAAAATACTTGGAGTTTTGGAAAGTAAGAAAGTTAATAGAAATACAAGTAAAAATGCAGGAAAGTAACTTTGCAAAATAAGATCAAAACAATGTAAAAAGACTTTATTAATGAAAAGTGGTGTTTCCAACGTACATTTCTCAGTTTATCCTTTCTCACACAGCGGGTACTTGGACAATATTTGAGTAACTAGCACAATAGGTTGAACACACAGAAAAACTACACAGATTTCCCATTTTATACTAAAACTATGTAACCGTCGAGGGGTGATTCTGCTCTAAGATGAGGACAAGTGTCTTCTGCATTTCCCCCGACCTCTAGCTTCCAGCCACGTTACTTGCCTTTAACTGCTGGCAAAATCCGTCTTTCTCTCCAATAGTTCAAATTCAAATGTCCCTCGCCTTTGGTGTCGTTGCGAAGGTATTTTCTTCTAGTCGAAGGTCATAAGACCTTCTCGGTCGAAATCTTGATAGTGAGCCCTGGTCGAAGACTAATATGTAACTTAGATATTTTCTCTAAGTTATTTCACACGTCGAAGCAATCTCCAACTTGGTTTTATTTATTCCATTTTTGGTCTGAAAGACCAGTATATAGTAGGTGTCGAATTTAGGAGCCAACATGTTTTATGATGAATTTGATAATATTATGATTATGATGAAATAGAAGATGAAATTTGTGATAGAGTGATATTGCAATGCTATGAAATGATGTATATGATACCCATCATGATGTGTCGTTGTTGTATCTATGAAAACATGTGAATTATGTGAGTTTTGGGTCTGCTATATTGGGAAATCATAAGGATTCTGGGACTGGTGCAATGCAAAAACTGCACCAGGAGGTTCCTGGTCGCGCTGCATCGTCGGGCGAGCCTTCTGCATCACCGAGAGAGGTGACTTTTACCTTAGTGCTCCGGGAGAGCATGAGGTGAAAGAACTTGTGATTTAGGGTGCTCCTGGAAAGTGTGAGGGGTGGTGTATCGCTCCAGCTTCGCTGGGCAAAGTAGAGGCGAGTGCGAGCTCGCCGGGCGAACGAAAAGGGTCGTCGAGAGAAGGAGGCGAAGGAAAAAAAAGCTTGTAGAATTTTGTATGGGGGAAGGCGTTTTGCCCTGCCTCGCCGGGTGATCCTCATGCGAGCAAGCAGCTTCGCCGGGCGAGCCTCAATCGAGGGGCACGAGGCAGGATTTTTAAAGTGTCGTAACTTGAGTTTCAAGACTCTATTTGATGCGTTGTTTGAAGCATTAGGAAGCTAACACGATGAATTATAATTGTGTGTTGTATAATGAACCATATGATGTATTTTACAGTACATATGCTTTGACGAATTGTATGATTCGATGATTGATTTATTATGATGTATGTGTAAATGGTGAATTGATGTTGCTATGATGATGCTATGTTGTACTATGAAGTAATTGATGTTGTTATGATGAATGAAGAAGATAATTGCATGTTTGATGTGCATACATGCCGTGTAAAGATACTTATTTGATGATTATATGAATGATGATATGTTTTGGCTAGCATTGGTCATGTTTTATTATATTGTTGCGCATCATGCATTCATGGCATATATTAGGGTGTTGGCCCAGTGATGTTAGGACGTTGGTCCACTGATGATTGTTAGGGCGCTAGTCCATTGACGACCTTAATACCATGGTGCAAATTGAGTGCATTTTTGTGAAGTGATTCAGTTCCATGTGGAAATCAATCCTATGGGGGGATATTTGAAAAAAGATGACTTGGTCATCAATAAAGTTTTGCTACCACATGCACGAGTCAATGATGTTGCCTTACATTATATGTGATGTTGCATAATGATTGATTAAGTGATATTGATGATATTGTGATCTTAGTGGTGTTTGATTATAAATGTTAATGTGATGATATAATGATATAATTGATGTGTATTGATAATGTGAAAGTGTGAGTATAATATATGAAGTATGATAATATGTAGAATCCATGATAATTTATTATTGTACTACTATATCTATTCCATACATCTTTTATAATAATTTGTGATTACTCACCCTTTCTGCTTGGAAATATTACCTCTATGCGTGGGTAACTTACAGGTAATCAGGAATAGTTCGTTGAAGCTTAGATGATAACTTCAGAATGTGTTATTTATTTCTTGTTGAATAAAGTGGGTCTTGCTCTGATATGTAACATCGAGATTGAGATCGTTTAATTGGAATAATTATGTTCTTTTAGTTATCTTGAGATTTGAACTATCTTTCATGGTATTTGAGTTAATTTAATTATGAATTATGAATGATGAAGTATGATGAAGCTTATATGAAGTACTTTAATAAAAGTGTTTTGAAACTATGATTTCTGCTACAAGTAGTTGAAGTTTCATTGTTGTTATTAATGAAGTATTCATTATACTTGATTTTGAAAACCTGTGTTAGGGAGCAAAATGCTTTATATGCATATGTGACACCCTTTTTGGTGGTTTTATTTGAATTATTTTCGTAAATTATATATGAATTATATGTGGGTTTAAAAGGGTCTTACGAGTTCCACTTGTGAATGGTCGTCAAGTTGATGAAATAGTTGAGGTATACCACATCCACGTAGGTTGCACTTTTGTCCACAAACATGGTCTTGCCAACCAAGAATAAAAAGAAGCACCTTCATGAACACTCCTTGTGGAAGCCAACCTGTAGATAATCAGCGTCATGGTCTTCTTCCAACTCCAAGGTGTTGTTATACAACATCTTCAACCAAGAAAATATGGCATGTGCACCCCCGGTGTTCTTACACTACTCAAAGGCTTCCTCAAGGCCAACTCCTAAATAAACATTCATCATCTCAACTGCATCAACCCTAGTGATCTTAGAATGATCAAACAACCTTCCTCTAATGGGAAGTTGTAGGAGGCAAGCAACATCATCTAATATAATTGTCATCTCGCCAGCGATGAGGTGGAAAAATGATGCTTTATTATGCCATCTCTTAGCAAATGTCGTATGCGTGCCATTAACGATTATGTTGTACTTGGAAGAACAAAGATATGCAAGACCATAGTACACTAAGGAACCAATCTTCATGAGGTTGTTCAAGCCCATGTATCTTTTTGTAATGGTTAATTGATTTCAAACACTCTCATTACTGTTGAAAATAAAATATAACAGTCTCAATCGAATTAAATTTGGTTAAAATATAAAAAATAGAATCGTTAAGAAATATACCTCTCCGTCCCATATATACAGAGCCACATGATCTCTAAATTATATCAGTAATGAAGCGTCAGTGGGCTTTCCTGGATAAGGGTCTGCAAGTGGGGCCTCCTGTGCAACTAAGGCATGTTGCGCAGCTAAGGCGTCCTCCTCATGGTGCACACAAGCATGTGATGACGACCCCTATGATAGTCGTCTCCTAGAGGTTAACGCTTCCCTCCCGTTAGGCATAGGGAGGGTTCTAGACTGCTCATGCTTATGAGCCCTCTCACGGCAAGCACACGCGATTAGAGTGGGATGACCAAGTCTCATCCTATCGTTGTTTGCAACCGTTATCCTTAAAAAAACATAACACAAAAGATATTAGTGCACCAGAAAGGAAAGAATTCAGAGATATATCTCCAAACACCAAAAAGAACACATTTCAAAGATACATCTTCGGAAAAACTTCATTTTTGGTTTTCAATGGCAGAAACATCTCAGCCCTTACCCTAACCACCAAAAACTCATCCAAATCACCCAAATGATACAAACAAATCCTACACATAATTTTTTTTCAAATGCTAATATTGTCTAATACACTGAAAGTAACCTATTTGACCTAATACATTAATCAAAACTCAAAATAAGCTAAATGAGAAACTTACTCAAAAATGTGTCGACGAGAGTGTAAAATGTTGAACGGAATTGGGAATGACAAGATATAAGCAAAGGATCTGAAATTGCTTCAAAAGTTGAGGGAGAGTCTGACTGAAAATGGGTTAGAGGGAAAGTAAAAGTTTTCTCAACTGAAAATGAAGAAGGAAAAGAGGGAGAGTATGTTCCGCGTTTAAATATGTTTACCTAGTTTAAAGATACATCTCCGAATTAATTTTTTGAATTTACAAAAAAAGCTAATTAAGAGATGTATATGCGAACTTACCCTAAAATCTCTTTGCATAAACATCTCTGAATAAACCTTTAGATAAAATGAAGAATTTGTGCATTCAGAGATATATCTCCAAATACAAGGGGATATTTTTGAAATGTCGCACGGGATTGGAGAGAAAGTATAAGAGTCCCGTGAGAAATTCCCTATATTTAACCCAATGACAACAGTAATAACAAACCTCAATAACGAAGTGAAAATTTACCTCTAGTATCCACAATTTCAAAGCATCTCTTTTTACTAGATCCCATCTTTGTTCGACGCAGATTACAAATTTATTTCGACTCCAAAAAAGTCAAATTCATCAAAACTTTGATCTAACCTCTTGAAGTGAATGACCCAAAACACTAATTGTGTAATTTTGATGCACGGCTCCGATTTGAATCTATCGCAGAAAAATAATTTTACCAACATTAAAGAAGATAATTCATAAACGCGTGAGTTTCATTTCATGTCACCTAATTAAATGCCAAATAAACTATTTAATTGACAACTCGTAATTTTAACTAATGTTGTACACGACCATTAATTTAAATGACTACTTTATAATTAAAATAACTAAAATGATCAAAGTATTGCAAACATAAAATATAAAAGAAGCGAAGGACACTTTAGTTACATTTTGATTAAAATTTGAACAAAATTTAAGTACAATTTTGTAAGTGTGGTTCTTTCTATTTTTTAATGAAAATATAACAAATACACTTAAATATCATTTAACGAGTAAAAATAGGAGATATTTGCAGACGTGTAAAAGAAAATTATACACTTATTATATTTTCATTAGAAAATAGTAAGAACCACACCTAAAAAACTGTACATAAGTTTTGTCATTAAAATTTTAGTCATATAATATTATAGAAAACTTTTATGATATTTTAAAATTTTATCGATAATATTTTATAAAAAATTATTTAAAATATGCAACTTGAATTTTAAAAAAATGAAAGAGTAAAATTAATAACAAAAAGTTTAAATATTAATGGGAAAATAAAATTTTAAAAGAATTAAAATTAAAAATCCTTATATTTAAGATTAAAAACCACATGTAATCCTTAAAAATAAGGTAAAATAAAGTAAAGAAGATAGATTGTGCGCAATGCGCACTAGATAGATATTTGTGCATCCAAAAATCCCAAAATCCGCACCTTGGCGCGCAACAACACCGAAACCTCACGAAAAGGGTTTAAGAATCTCTTCATTTTTTTTTTCTTCTCTCTATCTCTAAACAAAATCCCTAAAAATTTCGAACTCAAAATCCACACTACACTATCTCCAATGTCATCAACAACCCTATGAAACCCTCTTCTTCCTTCAATCTCCACAACCCCTCCTCAATGGCATTCTCTTCCGCACTCCGTCTCCTCACAGTCTCACCTTTCACTCCCGCCATACGCCTCTCGTTTCTCCGCCGCACCACGCCGGATATCCGATTCCTCTCCGCCTCTTCCCGCCGCCGTCCTTCCTCCGCGTCTATTAAGGCTTCTAGTGCTGTTGGGCGCCGTGACGAACCGGAGCAAGACGGAAATGGAAGTTTGGCGGTGGTGGATAGTGACGGGAGTGATGTTGTTAAGAGGAGTGAGGGGAGGATTGTGTTGACTGAACTTCATAAAGAGGCGACGGAAGCTTATATGGCGTATGCTATGTCGGTGTTGCTTGGACGTGCTCTGCCGGATGTTAGGGATGGGTTGAAGCCTGTTCATAGAAGGATTCTGTTAGTACTTTTTATTGCAAACTTAATTGTTTTATTATTACTGTTGCGTGGTTTTCTGATTGAGGAATTGCAAAGTTAGTTTTATCATTTTTTAAAATTTATTGTTTGATTTTTTGTTACCAAAGGATGTTGTTTATAGGATTTGTTTCATAATAATGAATAGAATGCATGTTGTGCTGTCTATAAAAATATGGAAACTAGCTCGGGATGTGGCCGCTCTTGCAAGAGCATGTAGACGTCTTTTGACACTCATTTTTGAAACTCTCATGTTGAGTTAGTTTGTTAGGAGGCAAGTCAATGAGATTATTGATTGATGTTTGCTGGAAGTTTTGAATTTTCTTCATTTGAGATTTATTTTATATTTTGTTCTTGAGATATACATGTTGAAAGTTTAATGGCTTTGATGAATTTTACAAATTTGTGAAGTGAATTGCTTTTTTGCTTTGGTTATTTACGTCATTCATTAAAAAGTTGTCTGAGGGTCACTGGAGATTTTTGAATTATCCATTGAGATTTTTCCTTCTTTAATTTTGACTTGGTCCTAAAAGGAGGAAAGTTTCAATAATGTTCTTTTTTCTTTTTCTTTTATATCTCAAACCAAACATTGACAGTTTTGTGTTATGATATTAGTGTTTTAGACAACAGCTGGAAAAAATGTTAAGCATCTTAGATGTGATTGTGGTCTCAGAGCTGAATAACTGTCCCAAATATTTAAAACTCAGATATATGTTATTGTAATGAAAAGCTCACTCAACTTTATGTCTCAATTTAGTGAATTAATGGTTGTTATCATTTTGGTAGTTATGACACTTTTTATTGAAACACACCTTAGTTACATTTTGTGAAAATTTTCTTTGTTGTATGTTTTGAAGCATACCTTGTATGTTTAGTTCATATGATGATTTTCAATTTGAAATGCCCAGTTATAGTTTGCTAAGTAGCAATAATCTAGGGGAATATAATTTGAACTCTTAAAAGTTAAATGTCTATTCATATCCTCCATTTACTTCTTTTGATTGTAATTTTCCAACTTACTATTGTTGATGGAACTGAAACATGAATAGACACATACTCCCTCTGTCCCAAATTATAATACGTTTTGGACATTTCATGGGAATTAAGAAACGTAATTAATGTTGCATGGGAAAGACAAATTTTGTCCTTCATTAATTACACCTGAAAGAGAAAATTTAAGAATTGAAAGAAGAAATAGTAATAATTGATGGAGGGTATATTGGGAAATTATCATTAATGTTGCATTGGAATTGGAAAGTGACTTATAATTTGGGACAATTTTTTTTGCAAGTGACTTATAATTTGGGATAGAGGGAGTATAATTTATCATTAACCACTTATTTGAATACTATAAAACTTTTAAATTGAGGGAAATTTAGGGAATTATAGTGAAAAGTAATTAATTAGGATGTAGATCCATTATCCATAACATGTCATTCGGAATTCAGGTTGCATCATACTTTTGACATTTGGAGTTTACTTAAATTTGACAGTTCTCATTGAGATGTTATTGCAAGACAAGCTAATATTCTGAAATCTGAATGCAGATTTGCAATGCACGAGCTTGGTCTTTCGTCCAAAAAACCATTCAAGAAATGTGCAAGAGTTGTTGGAGAGGTTAATAGCAAAATTTTAAATATTAGTTAATAATGAAGCACTCAATAAATTCATCTAGACGTATGTTTGGAGTTTGAACAGGGTATTATCTACTGTTGATATAAGCTGCTATACACATTATTGTTGTAGGTATTGGGAAAATTCCACCCTCATGGTGACTCTGCTGTATATGATTCCATGGTTCGGATGGCACAGGTAAAACATTGTTTTTTTGCTTTTTTTGTTTTATTTTCTCTTCATCTTAATGATATACTGGATTGCTGGGTCAATAGTTTCTTATCTGTAGTATTATATAACACTTATCATAAAAAGTTGATAAAAGGAGCCATGGTGATTTATATCCCTAAAATGAGCTAATCCAAACACTCAATAACTGTTTTTCTTCTCTAAATTGCTATCATACTTTGTAGTTAGTTATGCACAACTATTGCCCCATAATTAATTATGATTGTTTTTAATTTTTGGGATTTGATAATAATTTTATTATTTAGATTATTTATAAATTATATCTTTCTTTACTTTTAGGGAATTTATCTTTTATAAGATAAGTAGTATATGGAAATTTATTGAAGATTATATGTCTTATCACGGTTTGTCTAAGGTTTTTATTATTTTAGGTTATAAGTAACCTTATGGTGTCTTATGTAATTATGAGTTTGGAATAATCAACAATATTGTTATTTCCATCTATGGATAGAGTATAGATACCAAGGTAGACAAGTATTTTACTCGAGACACAAACTACCACCCTTCCTAGAGGACAACTTGAATTTATGAAGCTAATCATAATTTTCCCTGATGATTCTTATCCTTAATAAAATTTCAATGTTTCTCAACATTCTTGGCCCTCTCAAAGAATTAGGCTGCCTGCTTATCACAAGTCCCGTAGCATTACAGAACTTCCTCTCCAAATGATAAATGGTTGATTTGGTGACAATACAAAGTTGGACATCAATGATACTCCAACAAGGACGGTCAGTGACAGGCAAAAATTCATATTTCATGGATGAGACGATCTTCATAATCTAGACCTCCAAGCCAAGGTTGATGTCAGAAGCCCACATATCATAGTTGCCGGTGTCCAACCTGTCACTGGAGAGCAGGCACCGGCTTGGTGTAAACAAGGCGGTCAATTTATTGTGCGCTATTGACAACACTGCTCACTACTCGTTTTCCCACCACCCAGTTTCTTCCTTTGGCCAATTATTCTAGCTATTCACCTGAAGTGTGGGATGGATGTCAGTTTTTTTTGGATGTGGTAATTTGACATTACATCATTTTCTTGGTTTGCCTACATTTTTTGTGTTATGGTATGGGGGATTGGAAATTGGAACTGAAGAAATATCCTTTCTCTCCCTTTACCGAGAGTGTTATTTCCTGTTGTTTCACCTAGTGTCTCTTGGCATGTAAGATATGCAATTACTTTTTTGTAGTGATGCTTTTTGCAGATTCTCTTCTAAACTTTGGCATGTAATAAATGGTTGATTTAGTGATGCTTTTATATTTATATTTTTCCGATGTTTTTCAGGATTTTTCATTACGAAGTCCTTTGGTCTCTGGTCATGGAAATTTTGGGTCAATTGATGCTGACCCTCCTGCTGCCATGCGTTACACGGAGTGCAGATTGGAAGTATGTGTTTAACCCCTTACTCTTTAAATGTGAATTCTACTTTTCTAATAGTTTAACTTCAATTTTTATACCAATAAGTTTGGTATAATGGACTCTCCAATCAATAGTTATTTGTGCTTGTTAATTACTGGTAGGTCAAGTTGTGCACTGATTTTAATCATGCCAGAGTTCTGATGTCAGTAAACAAACAGTTATTTTTTATCCAATTGTGAGCAGTTTTAAAATAAACATTCAAGACACCAAACTTGAAATTTGATATTCACAAGATATGTTTCCTTTTTAGAAGTGCAAGGAGAGGAAAATTGAAAGATTAAGTAACTTACATCCATCAGTTATTGAAGGGATTCTGCTTTTAAATAATGTTTTTTGTACTTGATTTAGCTACAGATCTGAAGTCTGAAGGGTTTGTTCATGAGAAACTATTGCAGGATGTGCTAAAAAGAATTGTTAAAATTGGGTCTTGCGGGTTAATCTAACAAGGAACTTCTAGGAAACACAACTTTTGTCTTCATAAACATGAATGACCAGTTCTTGAGTCTTAGTTGGTTATTGTTCGGTATTGTGTTGCTTAGACATCATATGCATATTTCTTATCTAAATCTCTGTTAACAAATGATTATAGTTGGAATTCTCTTCTTCAAACAGTTTTATTCCTTTTTAATTTTTCTTATTGGAAGGGAGTGTTAAAGAGACCATGACTTAAGAACTTTGTTTTTAATTAAACCTAAAAAGTCACTATAATTTTAATAATTTTTGCAGAAGGTGATGGAGTGAACTTTCCCATAGTATTTTAGTGATTAGTAGAATTAGTTCTCGCTTTTGCTTATATGAAAATATAGGGAAGGAATCGCATGAATTTTTCTTGTCCAAATACCTGTTTTAGGGGGACATGAAGTTTTATTAGCCTTAAAGAAAATGTCCAGAGTTTTGGATTTGCGGTCATTGTCTTTCATGTTCTTTGAATAGATTTTGCATATTGGCATACATTTTGAAGGAAATTTAATTAGTTCTTGGTCTAAATATGCAGGAATTGGCTGAAGCAATGTTGTTGGCAGATCTTGATCAAGATACAGTCAGTCACTGCTGTTCTCCGCCTTTTGGGTTTTCTGATTTAAACTTGATATCAATATTGAGTGCTTTATATGTGCATTCATTCCTCGTTGCAGGTTAATTTCGTTCCAAATTTTGATAACTCACAAAAAGAGCCATCAGTTCTACCTGCTCGTCTTCCAACCTTATTGTTGAACGGTGCTTCTGGGATTGCGGTGATTTTGGATCCCCTTTTGCATATTGGAATTCCTGATATTTGTTCATCAATAAATCATGCATATGCATCTTCTTATGTAGAGCTTTGTATTCTTATGTTCACCAGGTTGGCATGGCCACTAATATCCCTCCTCATAATCTCGGGGAAGTAGTAGATGTGCTTTGTGCTATAATACATAATCCAGAAGCTACTGTGAGTGCCAAATCTCACTTTCTTTTTTGATAAAATGGAAATCCATTAAGAACATAAGTACAACAGGATACACAACAGAAAAGCTGACAAAGTACATTTGCATGGAGTCTTGACCTTTTTTCTTCTTCCAGATCTTTTGAACATTATTGTTGCAAAGGAATACTTGCAATACACATTTTGAAAAAACACACTTTATGATTGGTTTTTTTAGAAGGTTGACAAAATTTTAAAAAGCGATTAATTTGAACCAAATTTGTCAGCTTTTTGAGAATGGATCAATCATAATGTATTGAAGAATGTGTTGGTCTTGTCACACAACTAAAAAGTCACTGTTACAGCAAACCAAAATTTCTCTACTAACTAAGAACAGCCAATTCCACAATAAACTTGCCAGTTGTCAAATTAAGAATTGTCTTGTAACTGTTCATTTGCATAACTGTGTAATGCAAATGCCAATTCAGAGTTCGTAAGTAAAATAATTCTTAAGAATTAAAGCATGGTCATTTTATTATTTTTCACTTACTAATTTTTATGCTTTTTGTTAAGAAATGTGGTTGGGCCTAACTCATCCATACAAAACCGGCTTGTAGGGTGAGAATTTCCCCCACTTATAAGCACATGCCAAGGCCATATATTGTCTGATGTGGGACTCTTAACACCCTCTCTCACGCTCAGGATGAACGTCTGCAGCGTGAAACTAAATGGTGGGTGGTTTGATAGCGCCCAACGGATCTTAAATCGGGCTCTGATACCATGTTAAGAAATGTGGTTGGGTCTAACTCATCCATACAAAATTGGCTTGTAGGGTGAGGATTTCCCCCATTTATAAGCACATGCTCAGGCTATATTTTGTCCGATGTGAGACTCTTAACACTTTCAAATCTTATTAATATCTCCTTTCTTTCCTTTTAAGTGTTATAATTTTTCCTGGTCTGTTGTAGCTGCAAGAATTACTTGAATACATGCCAGGACCCGACTTTCCAACAGGGGGGCTGATTATGGGAAACCTTGGGTGAGTCTATCATGTTATTGGAAGGATCCATATTTTATGTATATTTCATAAAGGTTTTTAGTTTTTTATGTTGGCTGACAAATTCATATTAACCCTATCAGTTGCAAATCAATAAACACGGCGAATGTTTTAGTGATGGTGTATGGATAATTGATGTGTTGCATCATGCATTATTTGCATTTTTATCTCATTCGTTCTTCAACCGAGAATGGTGTTTAGATAATAGAAATTGAGGGTTTTAAATAAAATAAAACAAGTCTTGAAGAGAATCTGGCTTCTTCTGTTACAGAAGTTTGTGGCACTTGAAAATTATGTGACCTTGTTTTAATCCATAAGTTTGATATCAACCTTCATGAGTATGTTGTATCAAATTTTGTGCCTTCCCAAAAATTATGCACCTTTTGATGTCTGGTATGATAGATATATATATACTTATTTTTCTTAAGGATCTTAGAAGCATACCGCACTGGTCGTGGACGTGTCGTTGTCAGAGGAAAAACTGATGTTGAATTGCTTGATTCTAAGTTGAAACGGAGTGCAATAATAATTAAAGAGGTAGTTCTCTAGATTCTCAGATTCTGACATTTGAAGTACATACTTTATCTTCTCTGGAAGGTTCCTTACAAATTCAGTTTTATGATTGGAATAGATTCCTTACCAGACAAACAAATCAGCTTTGGTTGAGAAGATTGCTGATCTTGTGGAAAACAAGGTATTAATATGTTTAAAAAAGTTTTTTTTCCTTCTTTTTCATTCAAATGTTGTAAATGTCATTGTCAATTTACGTCTTCTTGGAATTGTATGTAACTGACTTCTGTTTAAGTGAAATAAGGCCCCGTCTGAGGGATGAAGATGACCATGCCTTCTAAAACTAAATATATAATCTAACTGCTGTGAGGTAACTTTTTAAATAAGGTGTTTAGTACCTAACATTTTGAAACCTGATTGCCATGTAAATTTTTTGAGACAAATACTAATTATTATTTTATAAATTTTGTGGAAGCTTTTTTAATTTCCTAGCCCAACTTTTCTACAGTCTTTTTAAATAAGGTGTTTAGTACCTAACATTTTGAAACCTGATTGCCATGTAAATTTTTTGAGACAAATACTAATTATTATTTTATAAATTTTGTGGAAGCTTTTTTAATTTCCTAGCCCAACTTTTCTACAGTCTTTTTAATAAGGTGTTTAGTACCTAACATTTTGAAACCTGATTGCCATGTAAATATTTTGAGACAATACTAATTATTATTTTATAAATTTTGTGGAAGCTTTTTTAATTTCCTAGCCCAACTTTTCTATAGTCTTTCTACCTTTTCTCCCTTTCTCTCTTCTTCAGCTATTTGTAGGGGTAGTTATTGGATAATATATAATACTGGGTTGTGATAGGAACTCAACCATATTTAGAAGGAAACTGAATTATTATTGAATGAATAGAATGTAACAGATCACTCACTATCCTTGGATATTCGAGTGATCTGGGACCTTCCTTGATGCTAATCCTCACCCAAAGACCCGTCTTCCTCTCAACTCTCATTAACTTTCCCTATATTTTTCTGTTAACAAACTGAGCCTCTACAACCCTCTCAATTTTTAGTAATCCCTCCTCCCTAAACACTGACCTTCTCCTTGAGGTGGAAAAAAGAAGAGTTTTTTTTTTATGCTTTTTGAAATTTCTACCCGGATCCCATTGCATGAAACATGATGGATCTGATATAGATGGATGATGGCCCATCGTTTCTGAAATATCCAATTCTTTTTCCTACCTACTCGGGTCTGATGTGAAGGGCCCATTAGGCCCACAGATTGGCCAAGCCCGAGTACAATGGTTTGGGGGTGGTGGCTGGTCTTCAAGGTTGCCACCAGGTCTTGTATTTTTGGCACCCTCATGGTTTCATCCGTGCCATCATCTCCGGCACAATCATTGGTGCTTTTACTGTACGTCAAGACTACATACCTTTGTCACCCCGTCCACTGCATGGCTTTGGTTCTGTAGGTTCTTACATTTATAGGCTAGTTTCCATGCCCTCTGCCCCCATACATGGCGGAATATGATTCAGATTCTTGATCATTTTATGCCTTTACTTTTGCTTCCTCATTCTTCGCCTCTTCATTGCGCTGCCCTTTATTCTTTTTCTTTATCAGTTTCTACCTGTTTCGTAAGTTCTTGTTGGCTCTCCTCTTGAACTTCAGCTAAACATCTGATCTCTTGTCTACCAGAAGCTTATAGTCTTACAGATAAAACCCAAGCTCTGGTTGGAAACACATTAGCAGAACCTTCTCAAGGGCAATACAATTTTCTATTCGGCATTGTAGAGATATTGCATTGGCCTTGTATCTTGTCGTGTGAGTATTTGAGATAGTTATCTAAGGGTTTACTATTAATATGCAATATGACAGCTTGTAATAAAGCCACATGACAATAGTTAGTTTTGTTAGAGTCTATGTTATCAATCTCGGATAGTGGCACAACGCGGCCATCTCTAAAAATGGAACGGAACGGGAGCGGGAAGTAGAACAACCGATATTTAAGTGACGTGGATACATATAGTTAAATATTAATAATCACCTAATTGTCAAAAACTAAAATAAATCAATCAAAGTTCATGAAGTATTCATATTAGAAATATAATTCTGAAGTCTTGAGCAAAACATATTTGCAAATGCCAATAAAATTCAATAAAATAATCTTGCTATCCTTAAAAATTAAAGGGTATCATTTACAACTGACATGGCCGGAGCGGCAGCTTTGAAGTGGCGTCGTTCTAAATCCAATCCCATTGTTGCGCTCGTTCCAGCCGCCAGCCGAGTCACCCATATGTGAAGGAACGGCACGGCCTGACGCGGTTTTCTTGATTTTGCTGTTCCGTGTGGAGATAATAGACGTAGTGGCTGAGTTTAATAACAGAGGTTAGAGTGCCACATCAGCACCATCAGTCTTGAGTTTTAACTGCCTCAGAGTTAGTTAGAAATAGGTTCAGGTTTAGCCCCAATTAAGTGAAGGATAATGTCCATATAAACTTTTATAATCTGAAAATATTCTACTCTTTAGAAAAGATTCAACGAATATATGAAATATCAAATTTACTTTCTCTTGTTTTTCCTCTTCTAACACTTGTTTTTTTGAACCTTTGGACTTTGCCTGTGTTTTTTTTGTCTCATATCATATGTTTTATACTCGAGAGGTTTGCACTTCGTATGTTTCAAATATTTTTGCTTTTACATTGTTTTTAATTTTGTTTTCTATGCAGAGTTTAGATGGGATAAGTGATATCAGGGATGAGAGTGATCGTTCTGGAATGCGTGTAGTCATTGAGGTAAAATATATAAATAGGCTCTGGTCCTGATTCCTATATTCTCTTGTTCTATGACACATGCAAGAAACCAATAGGAAATGGAAAAAAGAGATTGTTGTATTACACAATGATTAATTTCACCCAATTTGCAGTTGAAGCGGGGGTCAGATCCATTGATTGTTTTGAATAATCTTTATCGCTTAACTTCTCTGCAGTCTACATTTAGTTGTAACATGGTGGGGTAAGTTTGTTGTCTCACCTTTTTCTCTCTCTTCAAAAATACTCTGATTCTCTGATCATTAATGCCATTCTGATGCTTGCTTGTTATTACTTTTCGCCATATCTAGGAATTGCATTGTAATAAATAAATATCTTTTGAATGATTATAGTTTTTCACTCACTGAATCCTCTGCGGGTTTATGGTTCTCTTATCGACATAGAACTTGTACTTGGTATATTTAAGGAAAATTTTGTTAGACTAAACATATTGATTATGAATTATGGAATTGCTTAGGCCAGAGTCATACCTCTACCTTATTCCATTTGATAGATGGTTATTTTTTCACTTCCGATGAAAGGGAGGGTTCCATGGATTTTTTATACATACTAATTCATATACACATGGTTTCTTGTCCTTGATCCGGGCTCTATGGGCTCTATTGAATTTGTCAGCATATTGTTTCTCACTTATTGATTTTGTTATGTCTGTATTATTATGCTTTATGCTTTATTAATGTTTCACATCTTAATTGGAACATATCTTTTTTGTCTGAAATTTTGTAGCATTCTTAACGGACAACCTAAACAAATGGGATTGAAAGAAATTTTGCAGGTGAGTACTTACTGGTTCAGTAGTCCAGTGTTTGTCCCATATCATCTATGGTTATTTAGAAGAAAATCTCTCTAAGTGACTCACCACTACATTGGATCTGTGAGAGAATAATCTTCTCTGTCCTAGTTTATTCAGGTGTTAGTTAGTCAATTTAGTTAGTTTCCAGTAACAACCAAATAATTAACTGTCACAACTCACAACTGTAACTGTGGTGTGCTCATCCTATCTTTAAAAATGAGTGCTCATAGTCGATGTAAAGTAACTTTTTCCATGTCCAAGTTCCATAATCAAATTGCTCTTTTAACCTACTTTTTCTTTAAAAGGTCTCTCTCGCTAGCCAACAAGCTCCTTTTGAGTTTTTGGTAGTGTAATATGAATATTTGCTTTTTCTTCCTGTACAAGCTGTAGAAACATTTAATTTTAACATGTAGTAAAACTAAAATTATTAATTTGAAAACTACATTCAGTGTCCACTTTCCCTAATAACACATTCTTTCTGCTAGGAGGCACTAATATTTTTAGCTTCTTTTACTGGTGTGTATCCTGTAATGACTTTTTTATTTATTTTTTATTTGGTGTTAGTCATTAGTGTATAGGGTGATGGTTTTTTTTTTTTTTTTTTGAAGTTGGAGTGCTACTTTCTATTTTCCTGGCTTAATCTCTAATGTTACTTCAGGCATTCTTAGACTTCAGATGCTCTGTTGTTGAGAGACGTGCAAGATTTCAGTTATCAAAAGCTCAACAGAGAAGACATATTGTCGAGGTATGTCACAAAGAGAATCTATGTGTTTGTACCGTCAATTTCTTATGTACATAGAGTAAAGCTTGGACACATTTCTCAAAGTATAATCATTGGTTGAAAGGCTGGATAACTAGTCTGGCCGAAATTGGTTAATCACAAGGGTTTCGGTTTGGTCCCTTTAACCAAAAAAATTGATTGACCACCAAATCTGTGGGAACTGGCCAAGCTGGTGTTAAGTGATTAATTAAACAATATTTTTTTATCCAAATAAATGCCCTATGTCAAGCTGCAAAGGCCGACATATAGATTGCTATTATTTTGCTTGTGGGCGGCAATATTGAACTCTAGAGTCTAGACCGATTTGTCAATGAATGAATGGTTTTATATTTAATTTCTAACAAGGATTGAGTGAAACTAATTAGTGAAGGTACACTTTTTTAATTAGCGTTTTGAGTGAATGTTATGTACAAACTCAGGGTATTCTTGTTGGGTTCAATAATCTGGATGCGGTGATTCGCATAATACGCGGAGCTTCAAGTAACTCAATTGCTGCAGCCGGGCTACGGAATGGTGAACTCCTAATTTTAAGTTTGTTGATTAATTTCATTGATTCCAAATTCTCTTCTCGGAATATGTATATTAAGACATGATATGTAGAGGCTATTTTCTTAGAAGTTTTTATGTTGGGAACTCTATTTTTGCATCCCTGTTGCTTGAAAAATTACTTATTGAAATTAAATCCATGTAACCTTGACTTGGAACTCTCTATCTTATAGCTGTTTAATGTGAACGGGAATACCTATTTGCAGAGTTCAATCTCTCTGAGAAACAAGCTGAAGCTCTTTTGGACATGAGCCTAAGAAGACTAACCCTTCGTGAGGTGCTCTATAATCAATACCTTTCACTAGACTATAATGATTGTTGTTTTTATTTTATTGAGATTTCTCTAAGTTCACCTGTGCTAGGAGCATATCTGAACTATAAGCTTTGTGCTGTGCAGAGCGAACACTTTCTGGCTGAAAATAAATCTTTGATTGAACAAATTTCCAAGTTAGAGGAACTGTTGTCCACCAGGAAAAATATTCTGGAGGTATAATATCACTTTGAATCTGTATTCTTCTCATTCAAAACTCACTGAAATAGCTTTGTAATGTTTTGGCTTGTCAGTCTAATTACTGAGTTAGCTTATTAAGTCTATTTGTTCAGTGCAATGCTGGTATTAACTAATTGCTGGTATGAAAAAATATGAAATTGTATTAGTTTCAGCGAAGTTGTTATCGCTATTCCTATAATCACAAAGGGATATTGTGCACAAGTAGTGGCTAAATATAATAGATCATAATACTGGGTCAGCAGTTAGATGACCAATTAATTTTATTAAGAAATTCGTAACTCGCAATCTGCTCCAGTGGTGCATTGTTATTGAGAAATACAGAATAACAGCATGAATAATTCAAAGAGTCTTCCAGGCTATTATATTCAAGAATTCCCAAGAATCCTCGTACTATCCCTCCTTCCTCAGTTCTTTTTATTTCCAACCTAATCTGACTACCTAACTGTACTTGATTTTCCTGTTATTGCCGTTCTCGTGTATAAACCCTCCTATTCAGGGTTTCCTATCAATGCCCCACTCCCAAAATAAAATATAACACGCCACATTGTTGTCAAGGGGAAGGCTAGGAATGCCTCTTGAGTGCTGTGTTTCTTGTAGACTTGATATTTGTTTGGAATATCCTTGGCTTGTTTACTCGGGAGGAGGTCTTAACTTCACTGGCCTCGAAATCACAACTAAACAGCAGTATCCCAGTTACTGTAGTTGGCTGTCCTGGTCAATTTCTCACATGGAATCAGCGGGACATTGTTGAAGTTACTGCAGCACTGGAATACTAACAGTCTCCATCCTCCATTAATGTGACCTCACTTTATTTTTAATGTTTTGAATTGGGAAAAGTGGAAACAAAAGTAATTTATTTATAGTGTATCTATTAAACGCTCATCACCTCTTGGTTACGTGACTTCTACTAATTTCCCAAATCTAAAAAGGAAAATAAAGTGACATTTTTGTGAAAGTGAAGCAAAATATAAAAATAGATGTCACAACAGGCCTTAAAATTATCTTAAACAATTTTCATCAACCTTCGAGAGAATGTTTGGGGTTGACTGCAGTTTTTCATAGTTGAAGTTTATATTGGAGATCTAATGAAATTACAAATCCATACTACTCCCTCTTTCTAAATTTTTTGAAGAGGTGACATGCGACTTAATAGAGAGGCAATTAGCATTGCAGATTTTTTTATTTCATTTATATGGGATTGACAATTTTGTTGATTTTCTCATGTTTTTAGCTTATAGAACACGAAGCAATTGATCTGAAAAACAAGTTTGCTAGTCCGAGGCGTTCAATTTTGGAGGACACAGATAATGGTCAGCTTGAGGACATTGATGTTATTCCAAATGAAGAAATGCTATTGGTACGTGGCAACTATAGTATGAATCTTACTTTTATACTCTTTTTCTTCCATCTATTGGTTGGGAAATGGATACTGTGTTCATGACGGTGTCTTTTACTTTCAGGCACTTAGTGGAAAAGGTTATTTGAAGCGTATGAAACCAAATACTTTTAACCTACAACATCGTGGAACAATTGGCAAATCAGTAGGAAAACTAAAAATGAACGATTCAATGTCTGATTTCATCGTTTGTCGCACACATGATTATGTCCTTTATTTCAGGTATGTTTTCGTCGTGGTTCCTGAAGTGGACTGGTAACTGCCTATTAAAATTCGAGCTAACCATTTTGGTCAATGCAAGACTTAAGTTATTTATTTTTGTTCAAGAGACTCATACCTATAGAAGCTCTGTAAGACATATTGAAAAGAAACCCTAACCTTTTGGACAAATAGCCTGAATATGTTACTTCATATCTTTTAATTATTAAACCCAAATATTTTGGATCCCACTATTCCCCCTGTCCAATATCTATCAGTCAGACCAGCATTAGATTTCACCCAATATTAAATACTGTTGAAACAAGTCTCAAGGATTATTTTGCTAGCATTTATCTTAATGCAAGTAAAAATATTTTTAACTTTGTTTTCGATCTTGGTTTGGGCAGTACCTAGTTTTTTTAAATATAAATATGCACCTTCATATGATGCACAATATGTATTACCATTATGGCGATACACCGTTGAAAAATAGAGGATACTCTACGTTTATACATATATAAAAATAAAAAAAATCTCATTATATATTTAATGGCATTATGGTTTAGCTTCTTTTTGGAGATGCTCTTTTTTTTTTTTGGTCCTGATTTCTATCTGGAGATGCTCTCTAACAGATACTAAACTTATAGGTGGTTTTGTTTTGTATGGTTTAGCTGTGCTTGTTAACAGTCATTATTTAGAATCCTTAGTTTTTGTTTCTTTTCTTGGTTGTGGTTAATTATGTTACTGTTAGTATTTGAAATCATTGCTTTGCTGGCTTGTGAAATTCAATTTTCAGTGATAAGGGAACGGTATACTCAGCTCGTGCCTACAAAATTCCAGAATGTAGCCGAACTGCTTCTGGCACACCACTTGTTCAAGTATTTCTCTTAGTTCTTATTCTCTCTGTACACACCAACACACTGGCACACACCAGAAAAATGGGCATACTTGTATACAATGTCCACATACAGCAACATAAAGGTTTGGCTGAAAGTGGGATAATGGAAAAAATAAGCAACATATACATATGTTTGTATGTGTAGTGTATGCCTATGGGCTCATAAAATGGTTTAGAGAGAGTGGCAAACGAGATAGTGTGATTTAATGGAGTTATTGACTATCTATAAAACAACATTGTTTATCTGTACTCTTTTATTTGTGCCTCTCTTTAGTAACAGTTTAACAATTAAAGACTTGAAAGTAACACACCTTGCCTTAAAGTAACATTTTTTTCTTTTGCTACTTTTGGGACAGATCTTATCTTTATCTGATGGCGAAAGAATAACATCCATAATTCCTGTGAGTGAGTTTACCGAAGATCAGTTTTTGCTGATGCTTACAGTGCAAGGGTATGTCAAGAGAGTACCCTTGAATTCATTTTCATCAATCAGATCAACTGGAATCATTGCAACTCAATTGGTTTGTTCTCTTATTTAAATTCTGTCTACATTGCTTTATTCATTTTGTTGTCGTGTGACTAGATTAGTGGTTAAAATCCTTGTTTACGGATATTCATATATATCATTTTACTTCAAAGGTTCCCGGTGACGAGTTGAAATGGGTCCGTTGTTGCACAAATGATGACTTTGTGGCTATGGCTTCACTCAATGGAAAAGTCATATTATGTCTATGCAGTAAGGCAAGTTTCTATCTTTTATTATTTCTACAGTAACTGCTAAAACCTCTTACCTCAAGACGGGGCTGTTTATATAGTTCAAATTTTACCATAAAGTTTGATCATGAATCATATCTGATCTTTTGATATGTTACTATTTTACTTGAATTTTAAATTCCAAGTTTAATAATCTTTGAAATATGAGTGACAAAATTATATTCATTGAAACTAAAAGGATTGATTTTTCTACTGGTACTATGTAATTTCTTTCAAATGACTCGGCTGAAAATAAGGTTAACTCATTGAATAATTTGTGTTTGAAATTTAGAATTGGGGGAAAGGAAGGGAGAGCATAAATAGAGAATACAAAAATGTGTAGTTTATAGTAAGTTTTGAACGTCCGAGTGAATAACTGACCTTTTTATCTTTATTAGGGCTAAAACTATGACTAAAATAAGGACATTTCCACCCTGAATTTGGGTAGACTACGAAGTAGTTTTTTATTCAACTAATATGTATTTCCTTAAAAACAGTTTCTCAAAATGTTCTACTTTATGCTCAAATCTGTTAAAATACACTACCTGAAGCGTATTTCCGGTACCCCCCTGCGTTTTAGGTGGTGGATTGAGAAACTATATATAGTATAAACAAAAATTAGTGCTTTGTCTTTTGCAATAATACATAATAAATTATTCACATCATAGCTATTTTATTTTATTATTCTGAGTATTCTTTTTCTCTCTAAATGACGAAATTCTAACTTCAAAAACAGAAACCCCATTGTAAAAGTGTTTTTTTAAACCTCTCAAACAAACTAATCCCATGTTTTTCTATCAAGACCTCCCATGTAAACTGCTAGAAGTACTAGTATTTCTTTGTTGAGTCTGTCTTCCAGTTTATTGCCATGTGTTGTAAAATTTTGTTCTTACATTATTTGTCTTGTTTTAAGCCCAGATTCGCACGCAAGGAAGAAATACGAGGGGTGCACCGGCAATGAGACTCAAAGAAGGGGATAGGATGGCAAGTGTGGACATCATACCAGCAGCCATGTGGAACAACTTGGAAACCATATCAAAACTTCCTGGGAGCAAGTAATTATGATGAGATCTTACATGCTTTTCTATATGTCAGTTCAGGATGCTTTGATTGAGAAAATTGTCCTTGATCATAATTGGTTAGAAACAATGTTCAGATGTCCTTATTATTGCTTGTTTTCCATAATTGGAACATTTTAAGTTTAACACAATTTTCATGTAGTTTCTTTATGTGTTTTGTATATTTTTTTTACATAAATTTCATTTCAATAATATTGGCATATTTTTTGGATGATCTGTCAACAAGAATTGCTTTTCCACTGAGCAGTAATGTTGTAGTTTTAATATTACTACTTAAACCTCCAAAATTTGGAACGGAAGGTTTAAATATATTTAAATTACAAAATAAATCAAAGTTATGAAATGACATTGTGATTTGAAGATTCTAGTTGGCATGCATAGGCTTATTTATATAATAAAAAAGTGAGAATCTATTTGTTTGGTTATCATCATCATCAGTATTATCATTATTGTTATTTTTTCTGCTTTTGGAACATGATATTTTTGTTCACAAAATATGTTAGATTATAATAAATCTGTTTCTGTCTTTAGCTCTGGATATGACTTCAATTGCACAGACAGGAAGCTCAGATTTAATCACAACTATTTGTCATTTTAATGCTAGTTGGGAATAACTGATCACATTTGTCCTTAATATATTTATTTATGCCTACAGTGGAAAGAGCCAGGATGGCCCATGGCTGTTGTTTATTTCTGAGAGTGGTCATGGAAAGCGGGTTCCTTTAAGCTATTTTCGAATGTCATCTTTGAAACGAGCTGGTCTGATTGGATACAAGGTATTTTTTCAACTTCCACAGCAATGACTCTTGACAATAATAAACTATTCATTTAATATGTTTCTTTTTGGTCTGTGTTTCAGTTTTCTGCTGACGATTGCCTGGCTGCTGTATTTGTAGTAGGATTCACATTAGCAGGTATTCTCTCACTCTAACTATGTTTAACATTGATACGTTTTTTTTGTAGTTCCGATCATTGTTTTAAAACTGGACCGGACTAGACCAGAAGATACAGTTGGTAAAACTAGAAATATATGACTAATTACTTTTATTATTTATTCATCTTACATAACATGTATGAATATTTTATGTTTATTCAATGTCTTAATTTCTTAATATTTATGTTACTTATTTACTTCATGTTATATGTAAAATTAGCTTTAGCTACTTAATTATCTCTAGTTTACCAGAGTTGAACCTGAACCTTTAGAAGTACTGATTTTACTGCTTACTTTACAATTATTTTATTATAAAATATCATTGTCTCTACAGAGGATGGTGAAAGTGATGAACAAGTGGTTCTTGTTAGCCAAAGTGGTACAGTCAACAGGATTAAAGTTCGGGATATTTCTATTCAATCTCGATTTGCAAGGTAAATTTGAATTGTGCCCCTTTCACATATTTCCTTCTTATTTGATTCGAGTCATTGTAGCTATATAAGGATTTGTGAGGTAAATTTGAATTCTCACATTTTGTGCTTAGTTGATTTCTGCGTCATTATAGATCTATGCTTATGACAAGTGTCTTGGATACCTACTACCAGTTGCATCTTTAATGACTATTTTGTTTGGCGAATTTTGGTTAGGGGAGTTATTTTGATGCGGCTTGATCATGCTGGAAAGATTCAGTCTGCTTCCTTAATCTCAGCAACAGAATGCGAGCCTGAAGAAGTTCTTGATATTGCCCAAGTCTAGTTGTAGATTCAACTCCATGTCTAGAAGAGTATACTTGCCCAGATGCTTATCTAACTTGGACTCGAGCCTTTTAGAAAATGCTGCCGCGTGATCTTGAATCTGTCTGGAAATATGATTTCGTTGGTGATTGTTCTAGTCCTCCTCGTGTAAAGTGTGATATATTTATTCATCTTTCACAGGCAGGGGATTTTGTCTTCCTAATATGGTTGAGAGGAGGGGCTACTGTTAGTTTGTTACATCTGTATATTTTGTGACTAAACTATTGGAACCACAAATCTGAGGGGACATTAATTTAAAGGAAAATGCTTGTATTGAAAGGACTAATGCAAAATTCTACTAATGAATTTCAACTGGGGGATGAGTATTAAGTTTTTTATTTAGAATTGTATTTATTTCAGAGGCAAAAACCAGAGTCTTTCACAAGGCTTTCTTTTATGCTACTTTTTGCATCAGTAGCATTGTTACAATTATTATTGATGACTGTTTTGGTCATTAGACTATGCCATAGTTTGGAAGTTATTTTGTGTGTTTAGTGATGTTCATAGATTGTTAGTTAATTTTGTTTGGAAGTATCTTATTAAAATTTTTATATCATTTTACATTTTTGGATTTTAACATAAATTTTGTTAATTTGACCAGTATGATTCTATTGGCAATTGGATTTTAACATTGCATTAGTTAATTGAATCACATTTGGTGTAATTGAATCAAGTCAATTAATTGACTTTTTTTAACAATGTAAATCAAATCTTAGATTCTAAAATTTAAGCTCACAAAAGTTTACCGTATTTACAATGTCTAGTACCTATTCCTTTGCAACTAACTGAACATAGTTAGAGACAGCAGGTCATAAAGAAGATTAAGACTCTTTACTTAGATTCTATGTTAACGGCTAATATTTATGATTCTAATAGGTATTAGTTGAGTCTTGTATGTAGGCAAGTCAACAGAACCGTGGTTATAAATTAATATTTCTTGTATGCAGGTAAGTTATGATTGTTTTACTGATAATGGGGAAATAAGTTATTTTTATTTTAAAAAATATGAAAGAGGTGAGAATACTCGAATTTGTTTGAAATGGGTTTAGGGGTTCAATTCTTTATCCTAGACAGATATTGGGGTGGGAACAAGGACTTAGTAGGGATTCAAGTTTGAGTAAGGAGAATGTTCAATTCTTTTCATTATGTTTTTTTTTAGCCATTTTCGGATCAAATTAAATTATCTTATGAATCTAAAAATTCCTCTCAAATATTCAATAGACGATGAATCAAATTTAATTTTAAAGGAATTTGAAATAAAAGATAAGAATTGTCACTGGTACTGTCAGATTCATAGTTGAAGCAATGTTTTATTTCGCCACCATCATCGAAACCACCATATCAGATTGACATTCAAACATCATCACTGTTTCTGTCATGTTTTTCAAAACAATTCGTTCAACACTGTTTGGAATAGGGGTGTGCACGGATCAATAAACAAATCAAATCGAATCATATATATGATTTAGTTTGGATCTTAAAATCGTTTCCATAAAATCAATTTATTTTGTTCAAAACCAGTTTTCATGTGGGTCAATTCAGTTGTAAACCAGTTTTTCACAAAAACCAGTTTAAAAAAACCAATTTTAAACTGTTTTTTCTCAAACCCAGTTTCTCTCAAAACCATTTTTTATAAAGAACCTGTTTAAAAAAAAATCAGTTTTATATCAGAAATGATTTTATTTTATTTTTTTAACTAATCTTTTTATTTTAACTTGTTCTAACACTAATTTATGTCAATACTGCTAAAAACAAAAACCTCTGATAAAGAACTTTCTTAAAACCAATTACATCAATTTTTTTTTCTTCAACCACTTTTGAATTTTATTTCTTACTGTGATGAACACACTGCACAGTTCATTTAACATATTTAATACTAATTTACTACTTATTTGTTTTGTAATAATTTTCTCTATGTAAATATGTCTCTTTCTATTAAGTAAGTTTGGTGTTGTATATATAATTTAGATTTTGGTTTTAGTCTTATCAGATTTGAATTTTTGCATGATGATCCATGTGTTGATTAAACTCAACATCCATCACTTCAAGTACGTTCGCAAATAAATCTAAGCATCACAACAAAAATTACTCCAATATATAAAATCCTCTTCTAAATTATTAAATAAATCTTAATTAATATTTAAAGTGTTTTGAAATAAAATCATTAGTTAAAAGAATAATATTTACTAGTTAGATAGAAGTATTTTTAACGTTTAGGAATAAAAACCAGATTTGAATAAATGGGTATCCAATATTATTGGTTTTTTTTAAATGGATTGGATAACTTAAACTAAAATGGTTTGGATTTTTTTAATCTAGAAATCAAACTTATGGTCATGGATTGCATGAACCAGTTTAAATGCACATCCCTAGTCTGGAGAAGGAAGAGGAAGAGCTTCAGTCGATGGGCGATGATGATTTCTTGGATTTGTCGAAAATTCGAAAGGCGTAAGATGTTGATAAGAGATTTTATGAGCTTCGAGATGATCATCATGTGATTTCGGTTTATTTGTCAGAACGTGAAGATGTTTATGTAGATTCACAGGACTCTCATCGGATGTAATTGTTGTTAGTGTTGATAGTTATATGTTGACAGCTCCTATCTCTGAATTAGAGCCAACTGAGGAACATTTGGAGTTAGATATTCTTCAGTTTTATTTGGGGCTAGGTGAAGAGAGTAATTTCGATGAAGGCGTGTAGCGCCTAAAAAAAAATATTCGATCAATGAAGTCGCCACCAAGATTTATTTATTCCAAGAAGGAAAGAGAAAATATCGAATAAAACCAAAGAAAGAAAAGAAATGGTCGTCGAGACCAAAGAGCCAAATAAAGGATTCGAGAGTCGGTTATGCAAGGGAAGGTATTAGCACTTCTCACATCCATCGTACTCGATGGTATCCATTTAGTTACTCTGTGTTCGTGTTGTTAGTGTGAGAATTTGCTATCTTCTAAATTAGAGAAATGAGAAAGAAGGGGTTTTGTTTTTAGTTTGTTGAGTTCGCCTCGGTTTTAAAACCTCGTGCCTACGTAACTCCTAAGTGCAATCGAAAGTCAGAACTCTGTAGTTCTTCTAAAAAAGACCAAAAAGTTTGTTGGTTAATTTTAGAAGAGTGATGCGTTGGACTTCTCTTTTGAAAAGGGTTTGAAGCGAATTGAAATTGATTTTATAGGACACAAGTGTTTGAATGTCCAAAGTAGGTACTTGGCACCTGCACACTTAGGAAAAGAATAGGTAGGCACCTAACTAATCTATTTAGTCTTATTTATGAAAGAGTGAGACATCAATACAAGTTAGATAACTTGTCATTGATTTATTTAGGAAGAGGTAAGATATGTGTCTATACCTTTCATTTAAGAGTGTTTTAGTCACGTCATAATTAACAATATAAGCCATGTGACTTGTCCTTGATTAATTTCGAGAGAGTAGACATGTGTCTATCCCCTACTATTGAATCCTTATTTATTTGAGAAAAGAGTTTTTGAAAAACCACTCAATGTTGGATCGAGGTTTGAAACTTTGATTGTGAAAGTGCTTCAGAGCTTGGTATATGAACTTAGATGCGGGGTGAAGTTGATTTTATTAACATGCAATGATAAATTATAAACAAGCAAGAAAAGTAAAAAAAACTGACAAGGAAAGCGATAAAATAAATAGTAAAATTATTACATTACCATGAGAATGAAGATACAATTTTACAAATAAAGAATATGATAAGTAATTAAAACATACAAACACGTATAAAACACCAAAAAAAAAAAGTAAATAAAATGTAAGTATTAATAAAGTGAGTTAGTCTTCTAAGATGATTAATTAAAACAATTAATTAAAATAAATTTGTCGTAAGAATACCCATGATCTAACGTGTAAAAAGAGAAAATTATATGGTAAAGATAGTATATAAAGGAAAATGTGGATTCTTAGCTCTATATTTTAAAGTAAGTGGCAAGCACAGTTATCAATTCAAGACTTGGGTGGAAATGCACACACGTGCTATGAATTTGAACGATAAATCTGTCAAATCTGTTTGAGTTGTGAACGCAATGGTCAACAAAATGAAAACAAGCAAGAAAGTGAAAATTAATGATAGAGAAAAATATATTGAATTGGTATTCCTACAATTAAATCATGGAAATCCAAGTATATTACAATAAATATTGTTGAAGGAAATAGTGATAGGAAATATGCAATGGTATGTAGGCATGTTGTTGAGTTAACAGACAAAATCCATCAGTTCAACCAAAATTTGGATTCTCCTATTTTCTAAGGGAACAACTAATAATAGTCGTATCATATGAAGCGACCCCAAGGACCAATACTTTCTATTGGCTTTTAAATTTGTTGAAATAGAAATAAATAAAATTTTGGATATGGTTTCTACAATTATAATGATATAAGTTAAATATGATATAAGATTTATGTTCATATCATATCACATATTATTATTATTATTATTATTATTATTATTATTATTATTATTATTATTATTATTATTATTATTATTATTATTATTATTATTATTATTATTATTATTATTATTATTATTATTATTATTATTATTATTATTTTTTGAAGAAATGTTTGTGATAAATAAGCTTTGACTATGTGTTAGAGCCTTATATGCAAATTTCAATAAGAAATTTGGAGGATGTACTCTCATAAGGGTTTTGATGATGAGAGATGCCAAAGAAATTTATTATCTAACATAGAAAAATGGTTGAACTAAAGAAAATGAATCAAAAGGATTGGAAGTGGCTAATAGGTGTTCCTATCAAGACATGGTGTAAGTATGTATTTAATATTTATTATGAAAACGATGTCAAGAAGAGAGTATAATAGGTTTTTTTTAGGCAAGTAACCCATAAGGTATGAATTAGGGAAAGCAAGAAGAAACAATAAAGAATTGATTATAATTGTTATTATTTACTTTCTCTTTAAATCAGAGTACAAGTACTTAGGAATAACAAATAATTTCTCTCACCCTAAATTAAGATTTGCAGTATACAATGATGAGAGAATAGTATGCTATTTATAATAAACCTAACATACTTAACTAATGAACTTTTTCACAATACCCATTACAAACTAACTTAGGGTACAAACTAACTTAATCAATTGGACATAACAAACAGACTCAATTTCGAAATACTAACAACCCTAGCATTTTGACACCCACATACTAGAACACATTTCGACTATAGTATGTAGGTATTCGACACCAGCATGTGAACATACTTCGACGACATGCATAAATCCCGTCGAACCAGAAGCTACTCTTTGATCCAATAGAGTTTGATTCAATATCTCACAAATCTCCACCTTAGAACAAACTCTATTATCAAAGAACAAACTAGCTTTCTTCATGCAGCTTTATCAACTGCATATAGTGGAAAAACTTGTAACTGGGCAATGTCTTGGTGATCATATCAGCAACATTGTAATATGTCGAAACCTTCAACACTTGAACTTCTCCACGCTCGATTACCCCTCTGACAAAATGCAGCATAACATCGATGTGCTTGGTTCACTCTTGATAGGTTGAGTTCTTCGACAAGTGTATTGTGTAACGCCCATTAATTTAATTAATCATTTAATTAAATTATTTTTGAATTATTTATTGAAAAGTTGTGAGATATTGAGAATTGTTGGTATAAGTTGTTAGATTATTATTAATTAATTAGTTGATTAATAATAATAATAATAATATTGGAATTAATGGAATAATTGTGTTAGGCTTATATTATTGGTTGGAAGTAGTAAAGTGGGGGGATGTAGGTTAGGCCCAATAGGATTAATGGTATAAGGTTAAGATGACACAAGGATTTAGTTATTTGAAAAAATAAGAAGTCTTGTGCGTGACCGTGTGAAGCGGCGCGGAGAGAGGAGCAAGTTCCACGGTTGTCGAGCAGAGCAAGGCAAGGCTGTCGACTGGAAGTTTGGTAGAGCGACCTTCAATCTAGGTAAGGGTGGGGTTATGACCTCATAATGGGATTTATGATGTGTATTATGTGGGAATTGACCGTTTGTATGACTGTTGTGCGTTGATGTTTCTGGATCTATTATTGAAGTTGCTCATTTTCCATGTTGTGGCTGTTTATGGAGTTACCGTATGACTGTCTTGCATGATTAGTAAACTTGTTATTGAATTTGTCCGTTAGTCGTGTTGTGGGTGTTTTGAGTTATCTATATAATTATCTGGTATAATCGATAAATAGGTTAGCGTAGATCATTACATGTTGATATGGTCATTAGGTTGTTGTATCTTCTGAGCGGTTGGCAGGAAAATTAGTAAATTGTTGTTGTGGTCATTTTAGGGAGGTTTATGCGTGACTGTCTTGTACAATTAATGAATCTATTGATAGGAAATATAGTTGCCCGTTGTTGTGGTATTCTGAGTGGTTGGCCAGAAATTATGGGTTGTATTGATGTGGTTGTTATGACGTTGTATTGTTCCATGCTGTTGACCGGAATGAGTGATCGAGGAGGATACTGATTGTGTTAAGTGCCGAGTGGCATGTAGGCTGCGAGGTGTGTCGGGGAATATATGTGTTGGTGTCTAGCAACATTAGGTTGCAAGGCGTGCTGAGGAGTACAATATTACTGTCGAGCTGCACGAAGTTGCAAGCTATGTTGAGGAGCGCAAATTAGTTGCTATTCTGTCTTGGTTGTTGTGCTTGTCGAGGGGTACGTAGTCTCCCTATCCCTATTGCTCGTGCATGCTATTTTGGTCGATACCAGTGTTGTGTAAGTTGTTCTGAGTTGAGAAATTGCAGGTTGATAATTTATGTTGAGATGCCTCTAATTATTGACAGATATTAAGTTGTAGGCTTACGGTCAATGTTGAATTATTGTTGTTGTTGTTACCACGTTCATGTTGTTAATGCATACATAGCAAATCATGTTGGAGCTGATGCTCGTTAAGTTGGCCTGGCCTGACAAATATAAAGTTTAAGGCTTATGCCTTATTGATGCCTCTATTTATGGGTAGATTTTTAAGTAGGGAGTTCTGCAACATTGGTACCACATGCATGTGCATAAAAACAAGTCACATTTCATGTTGCATTCTGAGTTGTTGTGTGGATGAATTCATGATGATAATGTGGTTAAATAGTTGCGAAGTGATGATTTGTATGAACTAATTCTAATATATTATTTATCATATATCCGATCATATTGTTTGATATCTCACCCCTTCTATTTGAATATTACCCGTATGTTGGTAACGTGCAGGTAATCCAGAGTGAAGACGATTTACCTTCAGTAGTTCGAGTCAGTGTCATTGCTCTGATACATAATACTCGGGAGGATGAACGCTTGTTGCTTTATCGTTGTTATTACTTTAGTTGTTGAATTTTAATTTGGTTTTTGTTAAGTACTTGTTATTTGGAGACGTTTCAGTTGGATAAAGATGTTATGCCCTTTTTAATTGAATAATATGATTCTGCTGCGTAGTTATGAAAGTTGTTGATTTTAAAAGATTAATTTATGTTGCTATTGATTCATCCAAGTTTAATATGTTATAAGTTGAAATTTTAGCATCCTGATTTGGTTGTCGAAATTTTATAACTCTGATTTCATAATAATTATCGGGTAGAATTGGGGTGTTACATATTGCACTTTGAATATCACATTTAACAGTGATAATTCGACCTTGAAGTTTCAGCTCTTTAGAAAAACCGTCAAGCCACAATGCTTGTTTCACAACTTCAGTGAGGGCAATATATTCTACTTCAGTGGTTGATAAGGCAACAATCTTTGGAAGTGTCACTTTCCAACCGATTGTTGTTCTAAACATAGCGAAAACATCAAAAATAGATTTTCTGGAATCCATACATCCTTCATAATCAGAGTCGACATACCCTTCAATTACTGCTTTACTATCTTCACCCAAGGCTCCACCATAAATTAAGACTCTATTCAGAGACCCATTTATGTACCTTAGAATCCACTTCAATGCTTGTCAGTGCGTCTTTTCAGGATTCGCCATGTACCTGCTTACAAGACTTACTGCATATGCTATGTCGGGTCTTGTACATACCATATCACACATCAAAGAACCTACTATATTAGCATATGAGATGCTATTCATATAAGCTCTTTTGACATCAGTACTGGGACACTCATCTATACTCAGCTTGAATTGAGAGTTTGTTGGAGTCACAACAGGCTTTAAATTCGACATACCAAACTTGTCGAGAATCTTCCGTAGGTATGCCTCTTGAGATACGCATAATTTCGACTGCTTTCTATCTCTTCAGATGTCAATCCCAAAAATCCTGGACGCAACTCCCAGATTCTTCACGTCGAACTCCTTATTGAGTTCAGTCTTCACCCTCGTTACACCTTTGACATTGTTGCTTTCTATGAGAATATTATCAATATAAAGCAACAAAATAACAAATGAATTACCAGGTTAAAATCTAAAGTAAACATAGTGGTTGAACCGGCTTCTAATGAAACTTATGCGTGTCATGAACTTGTCGAATCTCCTATTCCACTGTTGAGGAGATTGGTTCAGCCCATATAAAGATCTATTCAACTTGCATATATAATCTTCCTTTCCCTTTTTGACATATCCTTCAGTTTGGCTCATCAGAATTGTTTCATCTAGATCACCATACAAGAACGTAGTCTTCACATCCATTTGTTCCAGTTCAAGTTCAAACTGTGCCACCATAGAAAGCAACATTTGAATTAAACTGTGATTCAAACAGGAGAAAACACATTGTTGTACCCCAAAATTTGCCCTCCCATAATTCTTCAAGAAAATGCCAAGTCAAGCTTCAAAATTCCCCAAGGGTTGCACAGTCAAAGATCTCCTATACAGTCAAAATTAGGGTTTGTGTTCTGATCAAGAAAATGAAGTTTCCAAAGGTCCAATCAAGTCTCATATGCCTACAAATATGGTCAAGTATCCTCATATCAAGTTTCAAGGCATTCAGCTCAAAATTGCACAGTCAAAAAACCCTAATTGCACTACAGTCAACTGTAGGGGCAAAATGGTCATTTGACAGTCAAAAGTTCAAATTTTTGGTCAATATATCATTTTGAAGCCACAAACATCATTTGATCAATGCTTGATCATGATTCTCAAAATTTGGCTCAGAAATCATCAAGATGCAAAAATTTCCTTATTTGGACAGCTGAAAAAGTCAACTGAAATTGACCAGAGCATAACTTTCACATGGATTATCATAAAAATTCCATCCAAAGCTAATTTTGAAGAGAAAGACATTTCCTACAACTCATCTTCATACTTCAAGTCCAAGAAATGCTCTCACAAAAAGTTATCAATTTCAACATTATAGGTCATTTTCAAAAGTCAACAAAAAGGGACTTTAAGTCAAAGGCCATAACTTGAGATTGGTAAATCAAAATGACATGGGACCAAAGACATTGGTTAGAGGACTCAAAGACCTTTCCAAAATGTCGGGGAACATGAGAAAAGCTTAAAAATTGAGCAAGTTATGCCTTGTGGAAGTTGGGAAATTTTTGGATATTTTGAAAAGTCAACATTGATTCAAATGACCCAAAATTGCTAATGGGCCCATTTTTCTTCCACAATTCATCATTCCAAACATGTGCACGACCACTTGGCCCAAAGGGAAGTATTTTCTCATTTTTTATTTATTTATTTGAATTTTTATTTATAATAATTCACTTAAATCAATTAAACATGTGAAAAATATTTAACTTAACCTAACCAATCTTTTTATACATGTTTTAGCCTCAAGATTTCGTGCATATGCAATTATGGAAAGATTTGGGTTGATTGGCTTGATTTTGAACCAAAAACACATGGAAAAAGATATGAAAAATCTTAGAAAATCAAATTTCCAAAATCAATGAATGCAATGGATTTGATTGATTTTTCTTGACCTAATTCACTACTACATATGCTAGGATCACAACCCTAATCATAATACACACTGAGCTACGCCCAAGAGCCATTGTAGAACTTGAAATTTCTCTCTAAAACCTCAACTCTGAAAATCACATTGGAGGGCGATTCAAGGCAGAATTTGTGTTTCAATAGCTTGCTCAAAGGTCATTGGACATATTCCAATCAAAAACAACAATCAAAACGCAAGGAATTGGTATACAACATTCCAAATATGTCATGAAAAACTCATAATCGTGTTCTCAAATTTAGGCATTTTCATAACATTTTATTCATGGATTCTTATTCCTCATTTGATTCTGAAGCTAACCAATGCATTTAATTGTCTTTTTATTTGCTATACGCGATTATGCCATGTTTGAGTTTTAGGGTTTGCAGAGTTTGAAATTGGGGATTTTGAAACGAGGAAAAATTGGAACCTTTGGCCACTACCATTAGAATCATCATGACTGGACGAAGAAGATGCAACACTCGCGATCAATTTATGAACACTATAGGCCTAATCGCTATTTTCTGATAGCATGCCTAAAAGAACGCGTATAAAACCGTTGCCCAATGTTTTTGTTTTCAGGAACATGAAGAAGACGAAGTCGTGGCAAAACGTGATAAGCTGGTTTGAATTTTCGCGCGCTTTAACCCACTAACACTCTTGTTTTATTTATTATATTTGTATGTTATTATATGTTAAACGTGCAAGTGTTGGTTCAGTGGCAAACACGTTGGGTGGAAAGGTACATGACCTGGGTTCGAGCCCCAGGTCTTACATGTTTCCATATTATTTTTCAATAACAATTCCCATGCGCTTCAAGGCTGCAGACGCACCATACACCTTCTCCACCAAGCCATCCACGCGTCCTGGGAGATCAAATCAAAGGCATAGATCTAAAGAACACGTTGCACCCTGGTCAACACTGCAACATGCTACCTGACAAAAGTCCAACAGGCCAAGATTGTTGGGCCAGAATTTCCATAATCATACCTCCACTTTGGGGACTACCACCCCCCTAGGTTTGCATAATTTTCGTGTTCTTTATTTTTAATTCTGTTTTTATTTTAATTATCACTTGTTTAATTAATTTATTATTTTCACAAAATGCATAAAAATCAAAAAAAGATAAAAAAATATAATAAATATTTTATTTTAATATTGCATGTAAATTAATTAGTTTAAATTAGGGTTTTAATTTTAATTCCTTTCATAACAAAATCTAAAAAATATAGAACTAGGTTTAATTAATGTTTTTATTCCTTTTAATTTTTCTTTTTCACAATAATATTATTTATTTTATTTATTTTCATAATTAAAATTGTATATAAAAATTAGGTTTAATTTAGGTTAAATTCTAATGTTTTTCTTAATAAATTAAAACAAAATAGAATTAGGGTTAGCGTTTAATTGCAATTAATTCTTTTCCTCATTAAATTCCTAAAACACTAAAAAATACCCAAAAAAACAATTTCTTGCTTTCTTTTTAATTAATTAATTTATCTTTAATTCAATTTTTGCAAAAGGGTCCAACGCCCTCGTTCGTAATTTCTTATTTCTTTGCGTATTTGTTTTATGTCATTTAAATAATTATGTACCTCTCCCGAAGCCATGTAATTACTTCTCGCACTTTTAATTTCTTTATTTTTCTGTCAAATCGGGTCCTGGTTAATTTTGGCGATGTGGACCCGCGCCATTTGTAATAGCTTTAGATTTACTTTTCCTCGCAACTTTTAACTGTTAAACAAAGCATGAAAGAATGTATGGACGAAATAAAATCAAGCGTAGAACACCAATAACATGACAAGATAAATGCAAATGAAAACGACACACAAATCACACACCACCCCTAGGGTACGCCTCACTGTTGCCTTGCCTCGAAAGGTGATCGTCGAGTAGAGGATGTCTTAGTAAGTCCTCATGATCCGGGAACCTGGCATGAGGGTAGCTTCTAAGGTGTCTTCCCATTGCTCTGGTGATCACCATGTCCCGAACCTTCGAATTGACCCGAATACCTCCAACGGTGGTGCTACCTACCTCTCAATGGTGGGATGGCACTACTTTAAAGGACATCTACACAGACGAATTCCTTAGGGTAGGTAGACGACTCTAGATACTTGCTCTAATTTCAAAACAAATAAAAAAAAATACTTTTCACACCGACACCTTTTCAAAAAGTTTTCGAAAGCAATTTTTCAAACACTCTTGAGGACCGATACAAGAGTCGAACTGGAATTTTCAAAGAAACTTTTTTTAAAACCCACAATTGAAAAGCAAACAAACCATTTTTTAAAACACAAATGAGCAAGTATCTAAGAGCCCATGGATAACCATGGATAGAAAGGGTGCTAACACCTTCCCTTTCTATAACCTACCTCCCGAACCGAGAGCAATCTCTATAAGGAATTTTTCTGTGCTTTTGTCCTTTCCATTTGGAGAAAATAAAAGACGGTGGCGACTCTTGCTTCCGCGACATTTCGTGAACCAGCGTTAAACAGTCAGTTCCAGATCCACCGATCACAGAACTGGCGACTCTGCTGGGGACCAAACTTAAAGTGAGGTGTACCTTAGGGCTAGTTCATAACTGTGTTTTCAATTGTATTGATTTGCTTGCTTTACTATTGTGGGTTGCATCAGAGTTACATAGATCCTAACCCGGATCTGGGGATACCCTGTTTAGGTAGCATAAGCTGTGAGGGACCTGTCCGGCGTAGACCGACACAGGTGAAGCAGTGGCTACGTTGGTGTGGCACCTTGGTCTGTACCGATATCCCTTGTGTCGCAACGAGGAGAATATGGGTCTTCTAAGGAGTCATTAAGCACCAACAACCTTAGAACCTTAATTGACACAACTTGGCCTTTAGAATTGTGGCAATATGCTACGCCCATTGAGGCTAAACTCTCGTGATGGTTCTGGCCGCAAGAAAAGATTGCGATGCTGGAGTTATGACCGATTGAGGGTAGTCAATGATATTGGGATCCTCTAAGAACCCGGTTACTTCTAATAGGACAGGTTGAGCCCACCAACTTCAAGAGGGTAATACCCAGACCCCATGCTGGACTAAACTCTAAGGGCTTCTCTTGTGTGACTTATGTGCCTTCCAACTTGACTATTTGCATGCTTGTTATCTGACATTTGAGTTCCCTGCAGGTTTTGTCTACAGTCCTTAATTAGGACTCATAACAGGGTTACTGAGTTTACTTGCAGGTTTTGTTTATAGTCCTTAATTAGGACTCATAACAGGGTTACTGAGTTTACTTGCAGGTTTTGTTTATAGTCCTTAATTAGGACTCATGACAGGGTTACTGAGTTTACTTGCAGGTTCTGTTTATAGTCCTTAATAGGGACTTGTAACAAAGTTACCCACATCATCCCATGCATAGCATAACATCATACCATTGCATACATCCTAACCCATTTCAAGGATCTCAAAGGCTTATGATGCAGGTCATGGTGAATCAACATCTCATCAAGGGGCAAAGAGGATTTATTTTCCTCTAGACAGAGTTGTCAGAGGCTATGACCCACTTGATATGGTGAGCTTTGACTCTTGAAGAAGGTCCCCTTAACCAAGGTTGTGTAGAAATCAAAACCAACATGATGACTAAAGTCAGGGGCTATGACCCACTGGATATGGTAAGCCTTTGACCTTTGAAGAAGGACTCTCAACAAATATGAAGTTCCTTCAATCAAGCTACCGTATCCCAGCTCTAACAAATTTCTTATTTACCCCGCGAGATCCTTGAAAACATTACATGCATATCATACACATCATTGCATAACAGGTACCCTTGTTGCAGGTTACTTACCCTTCCCGCTGTTTATTTCAGCAATGGCTTTCCAACCAGACAACCAGGATCTTCTTGCTCAAGAGACTCGGTTCGGGGAAATCCTCCTGAATTTATCTAAGGGGCAGGAGGAGTTAAGGACACTTCTCATGGAGACCTTTGTCAGGAACAGTGCTGAGGATGAAAGGCTGAAACACCTACAAGCTGAGGTGGATGCATTGAAGGTCCATATGTTGGGGCAGAGGAATGCCATTCAAGGTTTAGCTCAAAGACAAGATGAGCTCCGGTTTCTCGTCAACCAACTGCTTCAGGGTAACCAACTGGGGCAAACATCTAAGGGTAAAAAGCCAGTCATCGTTCGACCATCTTTGAGACAAAGAGGCAAGGAGAAAGCTCCTCATATAGCTTCAGTATCACCAATTCAGTATCAGCCAGACAAGCCCAAAAGGCAATTCACCAAGCTCAACGTGTCGCTGCCTCAAGCCTTACAACAACTGCTGAGGTTGAACTTGGTAACTCGAAAGGATCCTCCTAAGAATCTCAACAAGACACCTTCAAGGTATAACCCTAATGCTCACTGCGCTTATCATTCTGACAGCCCGGGGCATGCTACAGAGGATTGTTGGACTTTGAAGAATAAGATCCAGGACCTAATTGAGGAAGGAGCTGTGGAATTCACCCAAGATGGCCAGGCTGAGTGCTTCTACCATCCCTACAGGAGGCACCATTTGAAGTAACAAGCCCTGAGATGAGAAGACTTTTGTTCGTTAGGATTTTCAAGTTGTAATTTCTTTCTGTTCAAACATTTACTCATGTTAAACATTGTTATTTAATTAATGCATCGCATATGTCTGTTCGGAAGCAATATATTCGTATTCACTATACGCAAATTATTTTCATATTTTTTCTGATGATCAACTCTTGGTTAATAATGCTAAGCCTCTTGAGGGAGGATGACAAAAACGATATCACGATCTTTACAGTATGCTTTTAAACAGACCCCGCTGATGAAGTACAGGCATTGTTTCAATTCCTAAACACTTGAGTAATAAGGAAGATAATCCCTCGTCAACCCCTCTGAGCCAAAGAAGTAGGAGTTTTTCTTTTCGAAATTTAAAACCCTTAATCATAACCTGGGGCAGGGTAGTCTCTCAGTTGATCCAAGTGCATAACGAATGGCACCGAAGAAGTCCTTACAAAATGAAGAAAGACAGTGACGGTTCCGAATAATCAATAAAGAAAGGCAGTCATTATCTCAACAAAAAAAAAACCCATTAAGTCAAAACCCATGAAGGAGACTTACAAAACTGGGGCATCCCGCTGACTGTCATTCCAAAAAAGGAAACAGTTCAGGCAAAAAAAATATAGGGATAATAATAAAATAAAGAAGAAAGAGGTCCTACAAACCCTCAACAAGAAAGGAAATGACTGCCTATTCCCAAATAAGTTATCAACATCCGAATCATCACCGGAAAATCAGAGCAAAGACTCAAACAAGGTCTAACGTATGATCAACTGAGTTTAGGTTTGGAGAACATCACGAAGAGCGGGTGGGTACGAATATAATTTGAGCCTTTATCCTTTGTTTCTTAAACCGTGAACCAGGCCACGTTATAACCCTCAAAAGTCCTAGCTGAAGCATGGGTTAGTTCGAAAGCATACTGTTACGAAAGGTATCCTGACTCCTTAAGGCTTACGGCAAAATACGGAGTTGACATCACGCTTTACAAACCATCACTCGTTTTATGAAAAGAATGCATTTTCAAAATCTTCAAGACAGACATAAGCTTTGCATTTTTAACATAACTTTGTTTGCATATGACTTTTTGTTTGAACAGCAGGGAAATTCGCACGATGAATACCTAATGAACAAAAGTACCTCCAATCAAGGGGCAGACATGACCATGGTCCATTATCTGGGGCAGTCCAATCAAGATTCGGAGAATCTCTCAAAGGCCAAATAGCCTGGGGGCAAATCTCCGCCTGAGTCACTTGGGGCAGTCCAACAACGAATCTCGCCTGATCAAACACTTTCTGGTGGCATGACAAAACACTTCTGACAGGGGCAACTCCCTACATTCTGAGAACATGGACATAGTCGAAAAGATACTACGCAAAATCAAAGACCCGCTAGGTTGACGTACCTATGCAAAAATTAGGGCTTCCCGGCGAACCAAAAGGGTTCGGGCAAAATGAAGGGATGAAATGAAAAAAATCTGTACACCCGGCAAGTCGAAAACCTGAAAAGGCGGCTTGGGCAAAAATGGGTATCCCGGTGGACTGAAAACCCGAAAGGGCGGTCCAGGCAAAAATTAGGGATCAAAGCGTACGACTATGTCCTGTCATCTTGTCACCTGCCTACCAGGAGAAGGTTTGACCCTCAACAATTATCAGCATCCCACATGTGCCTCCCCCATAGAAACAGGGGCAATAACGGGTGGTTTAAGCAATCTGATTGTTCTATCCTCCAAGGTACCAATGTAGGTTCAGCTAAAGAACATAACCAGATATCCTAATTCCCCAGAGAGTAAGTCAGCAGTCAGTGCATTCTTCTCCAAGCAGAGTTATCAAATCTCAAGGAAGTTGAGTATCCCCCAGTAGATCTCGACATTCCCCAGCAGCATACATATATTCTTAACAAGCATCCCCGGCAGTCTTGCTCTAAGGATTGTTCCCCGGCGGCATATCGACATTCAAAGGAATCACTTCCCCAGCATATCAAAACTTCCCCAAGAAAGTCCAATCCAGTTCCCCAGGAAGGTTGGAATCTATCTCCCCAAGCAGTAAGCTTATCCCCAGTAAATTCTGGAAGCTTATCCCCTCGCAGAGCACGAACGCGTCGTCCGGCTTGATTTAAAGAATTATTTCCTTAACAGGATATAACTGGGTTATCCTCAGCCAAAAGCCACGGAAAGAGCGTCCCCGACAAAATCTCTTTATCCCCAGCGAAGTCTATTCATGCTTCCAATACAACGAAGATATCCTCAGCAAGTCATTCTCAACAATTCAGCAAAGCATCTCTATTCCCACAGAGTATTACTTCCCAGCATGGTCGCTAGAGTATCTTTTCTCCCCGCAGAATCTTCCATTTGCCAAGTTTATTCCGCAACGGAGTCATCTGCTCCTACCAGTATTCTTGCAGTTATCATCCCCAGCGGAAGCAAAATCTATTCTTCAACATCAGCCCAGGATATGACTTCCCGGCACCCGTCAAGGATTTAATTTCCTAGACGAAAACATACATTCATAAAACATCACATACATCATTATAGCATGCATAGACGCATTATATCATACAAATCTCATTTATGTTGAGAACATCATTGCTTGATCCATATCATGCATTGCATATGACTGACCTTTACCTTTCAGGAAAGATGCAGTTGAAATTCTCAATCATATTTCAAGACCTAGACCGGTTCAGTTAATCGACTCAAAAGATTTCTTATCTAGTCCCAGGCTTTCTCTAGTCCAGCTAAATCGACTCCCAACAGATTTTTCTGATAAAGACTCAGTAGAAGTTATCCCAAATTCCTTTCCTTATGGTTCCCTCTCCGACGGTGAGTGAGGTGGTAATTCCTTTTCAGATGGTTCCCTCTCCGACGGTGAGTGAGGTGACAATTCCTTTTCCTATGGTTCCCTCTCCGACGGTGAGTGAGGTGACAATTCCTTTTCCTATGGTTCCCTCTCCGACGGTGAGTGAGGTGATAATTCCTTTTCAGATGGTTCCCTCTCCGACGGTGAGTGAGGTGGTAAGTGCTTTTCAGATGGTTCCCTCTCCGACAGTGAGTGAGGTGGTAATTCCTTTTCAGATGGTTCCCTCTCCGACGGTGAGTGAGGTGGTAATTCCTTTCAGATGTTTCCCTCTCCGACAGTGAGTGAGGTGATAGTCTCCTATGGTTCCCTCTCCGACGGTGAGTGAGGTGGTAATTCCTTTTCAGATGGTTCCCTCTCCGACGGTGAGTGGGGTGGTAATTCCTTTCAGATGTTTCCCTCTCTGACGGTGAGTGAGGTGATAGTCTCCTATGGTTCCCTCTCCGACGGTGAGTGAGGTGGTAAGTCCTTTTCAGATGTTTCCCTCTCCGACGGTGAGTAAGGTGATAGTCTCCTATGGTTCCCTCTCCGACGGTGAGTGAGGTGGTAAGTCCTTTTCAGATGTTTCCCTCTCCGACAGTGAGTGAGGTGATAGTCTCCTATGGTTCCCTCTCCGACGGTGAGTGAGGTGGTAAGTCCTTTTCAGATGTTTCCCTCTCCGACGGTGAGTGAGGTGATAGTCTCCTATGGTTCCCTCTCCGACGGTGAGTGAGGTGGTAAGTCCTTTTCAGATGTTTCCCTCTCCGACGGTGAGTGAGGTGATAGTCTCCTATGGTTCCCTCTCCGACGGTGAGTGAGGTGATAATTCCTTTTCAGATGTTTCCCTCTCCGACGGTGAGTGAGGTGATAGTCTCCTATGGTTCCCTCTCCGACGGTGAGTGAGGCGATAATTCCTTTTCAGATAGTTCCCTCTCCGATGGTGAGTGAGGCGATAATTCCTTTCAGATTATAATTTCCTAGGGTTCCCTCTCCGACGGTGAGTGAGGTGATAGTTCCTTTCAGATTATAATTGTCTATGGTTCTCTTCCCGATACTACGAAGACGGTAATTCCCACTAAGATTTTCTCAACGAGCGTTGTTGAAGTTAAAGTCGCCCAAGGTTCTCTTACCGTTCATGCTAAGGTAGTAACCGTCCCTGGTTCATTCATCACCTTGTGAAGCTCCAGACTCAGCTCCTGTAACCAGTCAAGATACATCTATACCAAGCATCTGAAAACCAACTCCTGCAACGTGTCAGGTACTCATGTTTCTGTTGCAGGTATGCAGGTTCTCGCTAAGGAATCTCTTACGCGATCAACATCCAGATGGCATCTATAAGCCCATCACCTTATTCATCAATCTCTAAATGGCACCTGTAAGCCCATTCCCATCATCACTGCTACTATGTGAGCGCAAATTTCTGGGCACTCTAGTGTTCAATCATCTTCCACCCTCGGATTACGAAAGGCACGTCCGCCAATCTGCATCCTCAGGTCTAAGAAGATTGAACAGGGGCAACTGTTGTACCCCAAAATTTGCCCTCCCATAATTCTTCAAGAAAATGCCAAGTCAAGCTTCAAAATTCCCCAAGGGTTGCACAGTCAAAGATCTCCTATACAGTCAAAATTAGGGTTTGTGTTCTGATCAAGAAAATGAAGTTTCCAAAGGTCCAATCAAGTCTCATATGCCTACAAATATGGTCAAGTATCCTCATATCAAGTTTCAAGGCATTCAGCTCAAAATTGCACAGTCAAAAAACCCTAATTGCACTACAGTCAACTGTAGGGGCAAAATGGTCATTTGACAGTCAAAAGTTCAAATTTTTGGTCAATATATCATTTTGAAGCCACAAACATCATTTGATCAATGCTTGATTATGATTCTCAAAATTTGGCTCAGAAATCATCAAGATGCAAAAATTTCCTTATTTGGACAGCTGAAAAAGTCAACTGAAATTGACCAGAGCATAACTTTCACATGGATTATCAGAAAAATTCCATCCAAAGCTCATTTTGAAGATAAAGACATTTCCTACAACTCATCTTCATACTTAAAGTCCAAGAAATGCTCTCACAAAAAGTTATCAATTTCAACATTATAGGTCATTTTCAAAAGTCAACAAAAAGGGACTTTAAGTCAAAGGCCATAACTTGAGATTGGTAAATCAAAATGACATGGTACCAACACCATTGGTTAGAGGACTCAAAGACCTTTCCAAAATGTCCAAGAACATGAGAAAAGCTTAAAAATTGAGCAAGTTATGCCTTGTGGAAGTTGGGAAATTTTTGGATATTTTGAAAAGTCAACATTGATTCAAATGACCCAAAATTGCTAATGGGCCCATTTTTCTTCCACAATTCATCATTCCAAACATGTGCACGACCACTTGGCCCAAAGGGAAGTATTTTCTCATTTTTTATTTATTTATTTGAATTTTTATTTATAATAATTCACTTAAATCAATTAAACATGTGAAAAATATTTAACTTAACCTAACCAATCTTTTTATACATGTTTTAGCCTCAAGATTTCGTGCATATGCAATTATGGAAAGATTTGGGTTGATTGGCTTGATTTTGAACCAAAAACACATGGAAAAAGATATGAAAAATCTTAGAAAATCAAATTTCCAAAATCAATGAATGCAATGGATTTGATTGATTTTTCTTGACCTAATTCACTACTACATATGCTAGGATCACAACCCTAATCAGAATACACACTGAGCTACGCCCAAGAGCCATTGTAGAACTTGAAATTTCTCTCTAAAACCTCAACTCTGAAAATCACATTGGAGGGCGATTCAAGGCAGAATTTGTGTTTCAATAGCTTGCTCAAAGGTCATTGGACATATTCCAATCAAAAACAACAATCAAAACGCAAGGAATTGGTATACAGCATTCCAAATATGTCATGAAAAACTCATAATCGTGTTCTCAAATTTAGGCATTTTCATAACATTTTATTCATGGATTCTTATTCCTCATTTGATTCTGAAGCTAACCAATGCATTTAATTGTCTTTTTATTTGCTATACGCGATTATGCCATGTTTGAGTTTTAGGGTTTGCAGAGTTTGAAATTGGGGATTTTGAAACGAGGAAAAAATGGAACCTTTGGCCACTACCATTAGAATCATCATGACTGGACGAAGAAGATGCAACACTCGCGATCAATTTATGAACACTATAGGCCTAATCGCTATTTTCTGATAGCATGCCTAAAAGAACGCGTATAAAACCGTTGCCCAATGTTTTTGTTTTCAGGAACATGAAGAAGACGAAGTCGTGGCAAAACGTGATAAGCTGGTTTGAATTTTCGCGCGCTTTAACCCACTAACACTCTTGTTTTATTTATTATATTTGTATGTTATTATATGTTAAACGTGCAAGTGTTGGTTCAGTGGCAAACACGTTGGGTGGAAAGGTACATGACCTGGGTTCGAGCCCCAGGTCTTACATGTTTCCATATTATTTTTCAATAACAATTCCCATGCGCTTCAAGGCTGCAGACGCACCATACACCTTCTCCACCAAGCCATCCACGCGTCCTGGGAGATCAAATCAAAGGCATAGATCTAAAGAACACGTTGCACCCTGGTCAACACTGCAACATGCTACCTGACAAAAGTCCAACAGGCCAAGATTGTTGGGCCAGAATTTCCATAATCATACCTCCACTTTGGGGACTACCACCCCCTAGGTTTGCATAATTTTCGTGTTCTTTATTTTTAATTCTGTTTTTATTTTAATTATCACTTGTTTAATTAATTTATTATTTTCACAAAATGCATAAAAATCAAAAAAAGATAAAAAGATATAATAAATATTTTATTTTAATATTGCATGTAAATTAATTAGTTTAAATTAGGGTTTTAATTTTAATTCCTTTCATAACAAAATCTAAAAAATATAGAACTAGGTTTAATTAATGTTTTTATTCCTTTTAATTTTTCTTTTTCACAATAATATTATTTATTTTATTTATTTTCATAATTAAAATTGTATATAAAAATTAGGTTTAATTTAGGTTAAATTCTAATGTTTTTCTTAATAAATTAAAACAAAATAGAATTAGGGTTAGCGTTTAATTGCAATTAATTCTTTTCCTCATTAAATTCCTAAAACACTAAAAAATACCCAAAAAAACAATTTCTTGCTTTCTTTTTAATTAATTAATTTATCTTTAATTCAATTTTTGCAAAAGGGTCCAACGCCCTCGTTCGTAATTTCTTATTTCTTTGCGTATTTGTTTTATGTCATTTAAATAATTATGTACCTCTCCCGAAGCCATGTAATTACTTCTCGCACTTTTAATTTCTTTATTTTTCTGTCAAATCGGGTCCTGGTTAATTTTGGCGATGTGGACCCGCGCCATTTGTAATAGCTTTAGATTTACTTTTCCTCGCAACTTTTAACTGTTAAACAAAGCATGAAAGAATGTATGGACGAAATAAAATCAAGCGTAGAACACCAATAACATGACAAGATAAATGCAAATGAAAACGACACACAAATCACACACCACCCCTAGGGTACGCCTCACTGTTGCCTTGCCTCGAAAGGTGATCGTCGAGTAGAGGATGTCTTAGTAAGTCCTCATGATCCGGGAACCTGGCATGAGGGTAGCTTCTAAGGTGTCTTCCCATTGCTCTGGTGATCACCATGTCCCGAACCTTCGAATTGACCCGAATACCTCCAACGGTGGTGCTACCTACCTCTCAATGGTGGGATGGCACTACTTTAAAGGACATCTACACAGACGAATTCCTTAGGGTAGGTAGACGACTCTAGATACTTGCTCTAATTTCAAAACAAATAAAAAAAAAATACTTTTCACACCGACACCTTTTCAAAAAGTTTTCGAAAGCAATTTTTCAAACACTCTTGAGGACCGATACAAGAGTCGAACTGGAATTTTCAAAGAAACTTTTTTTAAAACCCACAATTGAAAAGCAAACAAACCATTTTTTAAAACACAAATGAGCAAGTATCTAAGAGCCCATGGATAACCATGGATAGAAAGGGTGCTAACACCTTCCCTTTCTATAACCTACCTCCCGAACCGAGAGCAATCTCTATAAGGAATTTTTCTGTGCTTTTGTCCTTTCCATTTGGAGAAAATAAAAGACGGTGGCGACTCTTGCTTCCACGACATTTCGCGAACCAGCGTTAAACAGTCAGTTCCAGATCCACCGATCACACACATCATTTAAGTGGACACCTTCTTTTTGAGTGAAACCCCTTGCAACCAACCTTGCCTTGTATCTTTTCGACGCCACTCCTTCGATTCCTTCCTTAACTTTGAAAATCCATTTACAACTGACTAATATGGCTCCAGCAGGTTTGTTGATCATATTCCAAGTGTTGTTATCATGAAGAGATTTCATCTCATCATCCACGGCCTTAAGCTATTAAGTCTTATTTTGACTCCTCATAACTTCCTTATGGTCTCTAGGTTCTTCGTCTAAAACCTCACTTGCAGAGATTAAGTCATAATCTATAAGATCTGCATACCCAAGTCTCTAAGGTGACTTGATGATTCTTCTCGTCCTATCTCTTGCCAATTGGTAGTCACCGACAGTTTCCTCAACTTCCTCAGCATCTTCTTCTTCTTCTTCGACTTCATCTGGGATACGCAATTCAACATCAACATGCTCCACCTCAATAGGAATCTTTACCTGTTCCAGCCCTTCGTCAAATATTTCAACACTTCGACCAATATCATCAATTTTCATGAAAGCCATTTCAGCTTAATTGAAAACTACATCTCGACTGATGATACTCCTCATGTGACCTGGCTCTAGGCACCATAGCCTATAAGCTTTGACTCCTTTAGAATATCCCATGAACATATATTTCAGAGTTCTAGGTTCGACTTTGTCTTGCTTAATGTGAGCATAGACTACGCAGCCAAATACTTTCAGCTTGTCGAGATCTGATAGATGTCCCGACCAAACTTCTTCAAATGTCTTCATATCTAACATAGTCGAAAAACATCTATTTATCAGATACGTTCCTGTCGAAATAACCTTAACCCAAAACACTTTTTTTTAATTTAGCACTAGTCATCATATATCTATCTCTCCAAAATGAGTTATGCACTTTACATGTTTGTTTAAATGCTTAGTATTTTACGTTATTGAGATAATAAATATCAATAACAATCTGACATTAAATAGCCACACGTGCCTGAGAAAAATTGAAAGAAAAAAATTCAAATGCACACACAACGCGTCTTATAAAACTATCTGTACATTCATATGTCATGAAGGATAGAAAACAAAGAATATTGATATCTCCTCAATGTTACAATCTAGTGGTTGGTAAGTGAGGACAACTTATGAAGCGATCAAGTTTTGAACCTTGATCACCACACTCCTCCCCCATGAATTATAATTTCTTGGAAGTTGATCTAACCTGATCAGACTTGGACCGTCACGGCTGGCTCCGAGCTGAAGTTTGAACGAGATGGGGGGGTACTTGCAAGGCACTCCGATGCTGAAGTAAGTAAGAGTACGAGCAGGCAAAAGTGTGTGTATGGTCAAAGAATGAATACCTGACCCTCTGGGAACAGAGGGTATTTATAGCCCCCAGCGCTGGGCCAAGGTCCCTTCATTGGGCCGGGCAGGTTTGGCCCAATGGAGGAACTGCCAGGTTCTACGTGTGTAGTGGGGACCCGCACTTGGTCTCCTTCCTGGATGTTCTGTGTGAAGTACGGACGGACGAGGACGCGGTCTTTTCGGGATCCACGTGATGGTGTAGTGGACAGAGTCTGCCCTAGGAGGAGTGCTCAAGCTGGGGTCGAGCAGGATAGCATGAAGTCGAGGATGTCGAACTAGCAGAGAGTGTCGGGCACAGATGTGGCCTCTTGGTTGGCGTGACCCCTTGCAAGACCGTTTGGATTGGGCCTTCACCATTGCTTTTGGGCCAGCTCGGCCCAGTCCAGAACAGGAGCCCCCCAAGTCGTGGTTCCTGGAGTAGGAGCCATGACTTGATCTTAGGTCGCCTCCGTCGCGGGGTCCCGTATCCGGGCGAGGGATGTAGTTCCCCGTGGTAACTCGAGGAGTTCCCCCTCGTACCGAGTCCGCGAGATAATTCCTTTCGAGGAGTGCTCAAGGGATTCTCGACGGGCTGCGTTTGTTGAGCACACGAGGCATCTCTTGGGAGTTGTGCCGCCACCCTATTGAAGGTAGGGTCATCATTGCCTAGGGGAGCTGTGCGTCGAGGAGGGAAGCCTGTGGTTCCCCGGGGTGACGTTTGGTATTCCACGTCTTCACTATAAATAGGGTCCTTGGGTCCCAGAACGTGTTTTCCCTCTTCGCGCTTCTTCTCCTTCCTCTGTCTCTGCTGTTACTATTCTTCCCAGATATTCATAGGACCGCCGTGTTCTCCGTCGTTGATCCCCTTTTCCGCCGTCGCAACTCCTTACAGATTTCAAGTAAGCGTCTTGTCCCCCTGCTTTTCCTCTGTGATGCATGCTATTTTTCATTGTTTTGGACGTTAGAGACAATATGTCTGGGATTAGCCCCGGTAGATTTATATTTAGCTCGACAAATCCATGTTTATGCCCGGTGAACGCATGTTTGCGCCCGGTAAACGCATAGTTTAGGTATTTGACTCGCAGTGCTGCCCGGGATCTTCATGATTCAGGGCGCCTAATTCTTGGTAGTGCCCGGTAAACTCATGGCTCTAGTTTTGAGACTCATGATATCGCTCGCCACGTTCATAGCCTAGGTCGACATATTCGTGAGTGGTCGAGATGTTGGCCCATTTAGGCGATCTGTAGGGAGATTTGTCGTGGTATCTTGGAGTCGGGGAGGTGACTTCTCTTTTTGTTTTGAGACAACAACTTTTTTAGTCGCGCATGGAGTGATATGGCTTGTCGCGCTCTTCATCCCGTCCGTTATGGCGAGCGTGTGGATTTGCTCCCCAATTGACTGGTTTCCTGTGCTTTGTAGGTAACCATGGCCGACGAACCGTGTTCCTCGGGGCGCACTGAGGTGGAAGACCAAAGTGCCGAGGAGAATGTAAATTTGGTGGATACCATCGATGACCCTTTGCTGGAATGGGTGGGCGCCGAGCCCAGAGGGATTGCTTCGACATATAGTCGACGTAGTCGAAGTGCGTTCACCATCATCGAACAGGGCGGTAGTCAGCCCGGTTTTCAGAAGAACTTTGTCGTCAGTAGGCCGACTCTTACTGCCCGAATTTGCTCGAAGTTCCCCGAGTATGGGTTCCTGATGTACGAGATTGCTTTCAAGGACCTGGGGTTAAAGCTCCCTGTCAGCGACTTTCAGGTCGGGGTTTTCAGCCATCTGGAGCTGGCCTCGTCGCAGCTTCACCCAAACTCGCTTGCTTTCATCCGGGCGTTCAAGCTGGCGTGTCGGTTTCTAAGGATTGGGGCGACCATACCCCTTTTCTTCAGAGTCTTCCACTTACAGCGCCAGTCCCGGGGAGGTAGGCATAGCTGGGTTTCCCTGAAGCAGTCTAAGAGATTGTTCAGGATGTACATGGATTCCGTGCGGGGCTTCAAGGACAAGTGGTACATTGTGAGGCCGGTTACCACAGCAGGTTTAGAGTCCGTGTATGAGGAAGAAACGGTCGTGACCGACAATCATGGGGAGGCCCTTCTAGACGACGAGGGACACCCGGTGTTAGGGCGCGTGGCCAAATTTCCCTTGCATTGGACCTCGCGGCACTACGAGTATGGCACCGGGTACTACCATACGTCCACGGGCGAGATGAGCGCCGAAGACGAGAAGGCTTATGGTACTCTCTGCCGGTATGTCTACAGTTTCTTCCCCGCCCAGTGGGCCACGGGGGAGGGGAAGGATATTCTTGACGAAGAAGGTTATCCGACCTTCGAGGCCCGGCCGACCGATACGAAGGCACTTGTTGAGTGCCAGTCCTTCGGGCAGGCCGCGAACCTGCTAGGTCGTTATTGTTTTGTCTTGTTTGACTTTCTTCACTTGTTACTTGTTCGTTACTAACCCGGGGTCATTTTATGCAGGTCTCATGGCTGGACGAAAGGAGAGGCTCCTGAAGCTGACACATGATAAGAAGGTTAACAAGAGGTTGGTGCGTGCTCCTCAGGCGATGAGGATGGGCCCTCCAACTAGCCCGGGCGCGTCTCAGGCAACGAGGATGGGCTCGCCAACTAGCTCGGGAGCTGCTTCGGGAGGGACCCTGGACGCCCAGGATGTCGAGCCACACACCGATCTGATACCGAGGAAGAGGAATCGGGTGGAAAGCCAACCGGAGGTCGGCGAGGACTCCAGCGTGGTGAGGTCCTTCGGGTTACCCCCTTGTTTTAAAGAGGAGGGTTTCTTCGAGGGATATCCCTTGTCCGTGAGTGCTGATGAAGCTGACACCATTAGGCAGATGAGCAAGGAGAGTCGGAGAAGGCATCTGGCCACCAATATGGCCGGGCTGGTCAAGATAGCTGAGATGGCCGTCGTGCTGGCCGAGGAGGGGGCAGACTCTGACCGTATCAAGGAGCTGGAACAGGAGAAAGCTGCCCTTACTTCGAGTTCTCGAAAGTTGAAGGCTGCCCTGGAGCGCTCCGAGGAGATGTTCCGCGAGCAGGCTGAGCTGCTGGCGGCAGAGACAGAGTTGCTGGCTGCAGAGAAAGAGAACTCGGGGAAGATTGCCGAGGAGAGGGACTATTTCCGTGAAGACCGGGAACGTCTGGAAATTGACAACGGGCGTCTCGCCAGAGAGGTTGAGGAATTAAAGGCCGCCATGTTCTCTGCCGAGGATGAGTCGGAGGAGATGGCTCCTTTGCGGAGTCGATCGGAACTGGTCGCTCATATTCAACTCCTCGAGGTGGACTGCGTCAGTGCTATGGCGGATGGCTTTGAAGCCGCGGTCAGCCAGCTCTCTCTGCTGAATCCCGGTCTGAATACTGAAGGAGTGGGTTACATGTCCCAGATCATTGATGGTCAAGTCGTGCCTCCGACCGAGTCTCCTGTTGTCGGTGGTGATAGCTCCGGGGAAGCTGATTTATGAGGTTCGGATAGGGCCTGCGCGCCTTTATTGATGTTCGTTTCGGGGCTTGTATGCCCGATCATTTTTACTTTATGGGTCTGCGTGCCCGTTCTTTGTATTTCTTGAACATCGCCGGCCGTCTTGGTCGGTTTATCTCTATTTGTTTTGTTGCCTACGGGCATTTTGAATGAATGTTTGTTTTGATTTTTGATTGTTTGCCCGTGCTTGTGTTTTACATTTTTGCGCAAAAATTGGCCTAAGTTACGAGCCCGAGTCTTGCCCGTATGTGGTTGTGACTTTGTTGGCAAATTTGCCTAAGTCTTTTGTTCGTGCCTGTGCTTGGCTTTTTCTCGATGGCCAGATTCGCCTCAGTGATGACCTCAATGAGAGACTTCTTTTCGACCCTTTTAGATGGCTCGACGTTCTTCGAGATTCATCGGGCGTGCGGAGCAAAGCCGCTTGTTCGAGTACATGACCCGGATCGGGGTTATTCACCCGCGGCGTGAACTGCCCATCGCGAGCTGGGTGTTCTGCCCCGCAGGTACTTCGACGGAGGAGCTCGATTGAGGTGTCCACGTCGGACACTATCGTCCACTCTCGTCTGTTTGAACGATGTTATGTCGTTTGGGCGTAGGTCGGGCCTGTACCTTGGCCTTTCTACGGAGTTGGATGTTTTTCCTCGTTGACCGGGCGCGGGTGTCGACGGTCGAGGGTCCTCGGTGTTGATGGTTTTTAACTATAGTACTGCTTTAGTTTAACAGCATTCCAGGGTCGTGGTAGTGGTTCTCCGTCTAGTTGCTCGAGGTAGTATGCCCCGGTACCAGTGGTGCCGTGGACGCGATAAGGCCCTTCCCAGTTCGCGGCCAACTTCCCTTCGCGGGAGTCTTTCTGGTTCCTTCGTAATACCAGGCTGCCGATTTCGAACTCGCGCTTAATGACCTTATCGTTGTGGCACAGAGCCACTCGTTGTTTTAGGGTGGCTTCGCGCAGGGCCGCCCCAGATCGGATTTCCTCGACTAAGTCGAGCTCGTCCCTGAGTGCCTCGTCGTTCATTTCTTCGTCGAGGGGGTTCTCTGTCCGTTTGGATGGTTCCATAATTTCTACCGGGATAACGGCCTCGGTGCCGTATGTTAGTCAGAATGGGGTCTCGCCCGTCGTTGAGTGGGGCGTGGTGCGCTATGCCCACAAGACGCTGTGCAGCTCCTCGACCCATCCCCTCTTCGCTTCGCCGAGTCGGCGTTTGAGTCCCCGGAGGATGACTCTGTTCGCGGCTTCGGCTTGCCCGTTGGTTTGAGGGTGCTCAACCGAAGTGAAGTGTTCTTTCGTTCCTAGTCTGGTGACGAAGTCTTGGAATCTGTGGTCAGTGAATTGGGTGCCGTTGTCGGTCACCAGTGCCTCGGGATTCCGAACCTGGCGAGGATGTTTCTCTTGTAGAAACGGAGGATGTTGTGCGAGGTGATCTTCGCGAGGGCCTCGGCTTCTATCCATTTCGTGAAGTAATCCACGGCCACGATGAGGAATTTATTTTGGTAAGTCCCTTGTACGAAGGGCCCGGGGATGTCCATACCCCACCATGCGAACAGCCACGGGGACGACAATATGCTCAGTTCGTGAGGGGGGGGCGAGGTGCATGTCACCGTGCTTCTGGCACTTGTCACACTTCTTAACGTGTTCCTTGGCGTCCTACTGCATCGTCGGCCAGTAATACCCCGCTCGAAGGGCTTTCCTCGCCAAGAACTTGCCGCCCATGTGCTGGGCGTTAATCCCTTCGTGTATCTCCCGCAGTACCTCAGGGACTGTGGATTCGTCGATGCATTTTAGTAGGGGAATGGAGAATCCTCGGCGGTATAGTTTTTGCTCGAGCATCACGTACGAGCATGCTCGTTGCTTTGTGGCGGCCGCATCAGTTTGGTTCGAGGGGAGTTCGCCCTTCGTCAAGAAATTGTAAACCGGGGTCATCCAGGATGAGGCATCTCCTATGGCGTGGACCTCGACTAGGGTCGGGGGTCTTTCGATGCTCGGGTGTGCTAGGGATTCTTGGATGATGGATTTGTTTCCGCCCTTCTTTCTCGTGCTCGCGAGCTTGGACAATATGTCTGCCCTTGTGTTTTGCTCGCGGGGAACATGTGAAATTTCCGCTCGTTCAAACTTTGTCATGTATTTTTTGACTAAGCTTAAGTATTCGACGAGGTTGTCGTTATTGGCTTGGTAACTCCCTTGTACTTGGGAGGCGACGAGTTGAGAGTCTGTGTAGATCCGTATCTCGCGGGCTCCCAGGTCCTCGGCTAGCCTCAGTCCTGCGAGCAGGGCTTCGTACTCTGCTTGGTTGTTCGACATCGGGAAGGAGAGAGCTAAGGAGTGTTCGATCACTACGCCTTCCTCGTTCTCCAAAAGGATTCCCGCACCACTTCCGGACGAGCTGGATGCCCCGTCGACGAAGATGGTCCACTTGTGTTCCTTCCCCGTGGGTGGGTCATGAGTGGTCATTTCCACGACAAAGTCGGCCAGGGCCTGTGCTTTCAGGGATTTCCTACTCTCGTATTGAATGTCGAATTCGGAGAGTTCCAAGGACCATTTCAGCATTCTGCCCGCCATGTCAGGCCGACCCAGGAGTTGCCCCACTGGCTGGTCAGTTCGCACGATGATTGTGTGGGCCAGAAAATAGTGTCTGAGTCTCCTCGCCGCGTTGACGAGGGCTAGAGCTACCTTTTCTATCTGTTGGTACCTGCTTTCGGGTCCTTGCAGGGCTTTGCTCGTGAAGTAGACAGGTTTCTATCCGTCGATGGTCTCACGGATAAGAGCCGCGCTGATGGCTTCGTTCGAGACGGCCAAGTACAAGAACAGTGGCTCCCCGTCGGCTGGTCGAGATAGTACGGGTGGTTGAGATAGACTTTGCTTTAGGTGGCGCAGCGCCCGTTCGCACTCCTTGTTCCATTCGAAGGCCGCTTCTTTACGAAGGAGTTTGAAGAAGGTGAGGGCGTGCTGAGCGGACCTCGCGACGAAGCGGGACAATGATGTGAGCATGCCGTTCATGATTTGTATTGACTTCTTCGACGTCGGTGTCGGGAGGTCGGAGAACGCCCGACATTTTTCGGGGTTGGATTTAATTCCTCGTTCTGTTAGGTAGAATCCGAGGAACTTTCCTGCCTTGACTCCGAACGTACATTTCTCGGGGTTGAATCTCATTTTACATTGTCTTGCTTGGGCAAAGACTGACTTGAGGTGTGCTGCATGGTCGGTGTCTGCTCGGGATTTGACGATCATGTCGTCCATATACACCTCGAGCATGTCCCCAATCTGTTTGTGGAAAACCTTGTTCATCATGCGCTGGTAAGTTGCCCCGGTGTTTTTCAGTCCAAAGGGCATTACGTTGTAGTAATAGTTGCCCGAGCTGGTCATGAAAGCAGTGCATTATTTGTCGCCCACGGCCATCGGGATTTGGTTATAGCCCGAGTAGGCATCCATGAACGACAGCGTTTTGTAGCCGGCCGAGTTGTCGACCAGCATGTCTATGTTCGACAAAGGGAAAGCATCTTTCGGACAGGCCCGGTTGAGATCGGTATAGTCAACACACATCCTCCATTTTCCATTATTCTTTTTAACAAGTACAACGTTTGACAGCCAGGTGGAATACCGGGCTTCAAAAATAAAATTTGCCTCTAGGAGGTCTTTTACAGCTTTTTCAGCAACCTCCGTTTTTTCTGGAGACTGCCTACGCCTACGTTGTACTACGGCCCTAGCGGCAGGATCTATGGCGAGGTGGTGACAGGCGACCTCAGGGTCGAGTCCGGGTATCTCCGCGGCGCTCCAGGCGAACAGGTCAGCATTCTCGCGCAAGCAGACCTTGATTTACTTCCTTGCCAGGTTGGGGAGACCTTTGCCAATCTTCACTCCTTTGGTCGGTCTGTGCCGAGGGGGACGAGCTCAAAATCCCTGTCCGGTATTGGTCGGAGTGGAATTTGCTCGCCGTTGAGAGGTTCGTCCTGGTCGAAACGAGTGTCCAGAGCTATAGAGTCGACCTTTGGTGGAGCTTTTTGGGCTTCTTCCTTGATGGACTCTTGCTTGTCGGGCTCCTGTCGTGTCTTTTTAGCGGGCCTTGTCCCTACGTCGATAGGTGTCGCGTCCCTTAGATGCGGCGTTGAAACACCTCCGAGCAGCGGCCAGGTCTCCTTGGATAGTAGCTACCCGTGCCCTTTTGGTGTAGAATTTCATCTTTAGGTGGACGGTCAAGGGCACCGCTGTCAGTTCTGCCAGTGTTGGTCTCCCCAGGATGCAGTTGTACAGAGACGGGCAATCGATGACGAGGAAGCGTACTTTGACCTGTCTTGTCGCCGTTCCTTCGCCGAATGTAACCAAGAGCTCGACATACCCCCAAGGCTTGGAGGTCGAGCCGTTGAAACCTTGTAAGTCCGACCCTACATATGGCGAGAGATGTGAGTCGTCCAGCTGTAGAGTTCGGAACAGTTGGCTGTACATCACGTCGACAGAACTTCCTTCGTCGACGAGGATGCGATTCACATCAAAATTGGCCATTCTTGCCCTTATCAGTAAGGGGATGACCGCGTTTGGGGCTCCACCGAGGAGCTCTTATAGGTAGAAGGTGATGGGTTCTGACCTGCCCTTCACCCTTTCGAACGTCACTGTTTGCAGGGGCGCCGCGTCGACCAGCTCGTCCAGCTTCCTCTTAGCCGAATTAATGGTCAAGTCGTTGAATCCATCGCCGTTGATGACCATGGCGGAGGGGAAATATTCCCACCTGCTGTGCATTGTGAGCGGCTCCTGCAGGTGCTCGGGGATGTCTAAGTCCTCGGGCCTGGTCACGGAGAAGGCGGTCTGAATAGGGACCGACTCGTCAGATGGTCGAGCATCTTCCTCCGGCTCCCTTGTCTCCTAGGCGTCACGACGGGGAGCTTCGCTTTGCCGGTATTGTGCGAGCCTCCCTCCCTTGACGAGGGTTTCGATGGCGTCCTTGATGTGGACGCAATCCTCAGTCAGATGACCATGGCTCCTATGGTACTGACAATATTTGTTCTTGTCTGCTCCGGGCTTGGCGGGAGAAGGTCGGGGACGTTTGACACCGCCATCCTTGAAGTCAGTGCTGGCACACTCCGCCAGAATGCGCTCGCGGGAAGCTGTGAGCGGAGTGTACTCGGTAAAACGCCCCGAGGGTCCCCTTTGTTCTCGGACTTCCTGGGGTCTGTCTTCTTTTCTTTTCTCCCCGGTTCGTCGAGGAGGAGCTTCTTGGCGCGAGTTGTTGTTGGACCCGCGAGTCCTGGGATCTCGGGCTCTGTTGGCCGCTTCCCTCTCCTCGTAGTCCATGTATGCCCGGGATTTTTCGAGGAGGGCGTCGAACGTCCTGGGTGGCTCGATGCCCACGGCTTTTCTGAATTCCGTGCCGGGGAGGAGCCCCCTCTCCAACATATATCTCTTCATATGGTCCGCGCAGGGGACCTGTATAGCTTCCCGGTTGAAGCGATTGATGAACTCCCTCAAGGTTTCATCCTGTCTTTGGATGATGGCCTCGAGAGCCGCCTCGGTCTTTGGATGCCGCCGAGAAGCTGTGAATGAACTGATGAACTGGTTTTTCAGGTTTCGCCACGAGGTGATTGAGCCCGGGGCGAGTCCTTTGTACCAGTCCATTGCCGCCTTCCTGAGAGTCGTGGGGAATAGTCGGCATTTGATGGGCCTCCCGACATTGTGGTAATGCAGCATAGCCTCAAACCCGTCTATGTGATCGACCGGGTCCGCGACTCCATCGTACTCCTTCAAGTGCGGGGGTTTCTCCATGCCCGGGGGATGGGCTCTTCCATGATAGCTTGCGACAGGGGACCGCGGGGGTCGTCCTCGTCGCTTCTCTCCGGAGACAGAGATGGGGACCTGTAATACTGTCGGGCACGACGGTCCTGGTCGTGCTGGGCCTCTCTCGAGCGTGATGCTCGTTGGTTGATTCTTACACGCCCGTCTCCAGAGTGCCTTCTTTCCTGTCTCGCCGGGTCGCGGCCACGTCCTCCGGCTTGGATGATGGGCTGCCTCTCCAAAGGGAGGCGTTTCCCCGATGGTCGGGGTGACTGGCTTCGAGAGGTTTCTCTGTAATGTCTCCGCGGGGGAGATGGGAGTTGGACTTCAGTCACTAGAGGAGGTGGAGTATGGGGCCTCCGATGCCTCCTCGGGGGTCTTCGGTCGTCTTCAAGTGCCCTCAGTCTTTCCCCTTGGGCGAAGATGAGGTAGTTTGTTTGATTGATCGCCGCGAACAGCGCTCGAGTTGTGGCGTCCGCCCCGACGGGGACGGGGACTTCCTGAAATTGGGCAGCCCGGTAGTTCGCGAGAGCTGCATCGTCCTCTTCGAGTGGCGGAGGGACCGAGGAAGACGACGCAGTATCCCCGTCGCGGTAGGTTGAAGGTCCGGGGGCAGTTGACGCAGGGATGGTGTTGTGACCGGGGTTGCCGGCGTTGTCAAGGTGTCCGTTTTTGTCCGCGGGGCCGTTGTTGGTGTCGACGACGCGGACGTTTTGTTCATCGCGAGCTTGGTCAGCCATGACAATGGTAGTTGAGTTGAGCTTTGGTCTTTGAGTTTTGCAAGACGGGGAAGCTAGTTTCCCACAGACGGCGCCACTGATCTAACCTGATCAGACTTGGACCGTCACGGCTGGCTCTGAGCTGAAGTTTGAATGAGATGGGGGGTACCTGCAAGGCACTCCGATGCTGAAGTAAGTAAGAGTACGAGCAGGCAAAAGTGTGTGTATGGTCAAAGAATGAATACCTGACCCTCTGGGAACATAGGGTATTTATAGCCCCCAGCGCTGGGCCAAGGTCCCTTCATTGGGCCGGCCAGGTTTGGCCCAATGGAGGAACTGCCAGGTTCTACGTGTGTAGTGGGGACCCGCACGTGGTCTCCTTCCTGGATGTTCTGCGTGAAGTACGGACGGACGAGGACGCGGTCTTTTCGGAATCCACGTGATGGTGTAGTGGACAGAGTCTGTCCTAGGAGGAGTGCTCGAGCTGGGGTCGAGCAGGATAGCATGAAGTCGAGGATGTCGAACTAGCAGAGAGTGTCGGGCACGGATGTGGCCTCTTGGTCGGCGTGACCCCTTGCAAGACCGTTTGGATTGGGCCTTCACCATTGCTTTTGGGCCAGCTCGACCCAGTCCAGAACAGAAGTGTTTTCCGTTAACCTAATAGCAAAAGAAAAATGTTTTAATTTAATTTTTTTATTGGAGATAAAACAGAATTAGCTCAAATGGCAGAGGTAAAAATGCACTTAATCCTATTTTTAATTTAAAGTGTACTATAACAATATAAGTTGAATTGTTTTTTTTAATCTAAACCCTCTTAAGTTCTCCAAAATCCTCCCATAAATTCTCCAAAATTCCTCTAAAATGAGAAACCTCATAAAATTATATTGGAGGATGGTTTTTAAGGATTTTGGAGTTCTTTGATCAATTATTCAAATTCAATATATCTTCTTATAATTTTCTAGATATTATAAAATATTAATAAAAGATTTTATTTATCATTCTATACTAAATATTTTTTTCTTCAAAAAAGTAAAGATACCACTCTCTTTTAAATTCTCTCTTTCTCTCCCTTCAAATTTTTAAAAACAATAATAGTACTTATTATGCAAGAGAACTTATACATAATAAAATAGTACATTAATGCTATTATAGAAGCATCTTATAGAACACCATTAAATTTTTTTTAAAAGTTAACAATTTTATTAATGCCAAATCAAATCACAAGTCGAAATTTACATGGAGAAATCAATTTTAGTAAGATATTTTGCATAGAGAATGAAAACTCCTACGACTTTTAATAAAAAAATTTAGATCCAGTTTCTCCATCTCAAATTTAATAAAAAAATCTGATTTAATTAAAGAGGAGAGTGGGTGCAGAGAAAAATCAATTTTCAATTATGAAGAAAAAAGATATTAGTACGCATTCGTGTATTAAAATTAATTAATTGTTTTTATTTTTTTATAATTTTATTATTCATTAATATTTTATTATTATTATTTTTAAAAGTACAAATGAAATGAAAATGATTAGGTATGATAATTATTTTTAAAATGATTAAATATTTAATTTAATTATTGATTTTTATTGTTAGAAAAAAATAAATATTTAAAAATATATTTTATTCGGGTGAGGGCGAAGGTGGGATGGAGAAACTCGTTCCGTATTAAAGATAGGGATAAATTATTATCCTCGATTGGTTCTGAAGCTAAGGTAGGGTTCATAATATTTAAATTTATCCCAACCAATAATCTAATGCTAATTATTATTTTAAATAAATTTAAATAAACAGTATTTCCCCAGTCCTAAAATAAATGTTACACTTTTAAAAATTATTTGTCCCAAAATAAATATTACTTTTAATTTCTAATGTAATTTTAGTTTTAATCTTTCAATTGTATATTCTAATTAATACTTTTAATTTATTATTTCTTTCACTTTACATTAATGATAATAAAAATACATCAATAACCAATAAGAATAATTTAATAAAATTGTCATTCTTTCACTCTTTAATTTATGACATTTTCTTACTTGTGAGAAAATATCAACCACCATAGTCCATAAGACTTATTTTAAGACGAAAAAAATATCATTTTAATTATAAAATTACCTTTAATTAGTGTATCATCATCGTTAAATGTTTCCATTATTTATAACATGATTGATTATGTAACAAGACAATTAAAAAAGTTTAATTTCAATAGAAATGTATAAGAAGGATTTTCCAATTATGCCTCGTGCAAACATTTCATTGAATTCAGAAATGCCTACTATGACACTAGTCATTGACTTTTGAATTTCAAATTCAGAAATGCTATTGTGACACTAGATTAAAACACCGTATCCATTTTACACCGTAGTTGTAAACATTATTTAAAGTGAGGCTCAAATTCCAATGCTCACAAAACTAATAAAATAAAGAAAAAAATAGTTTGTACATGGTATAATCCGGCATAGATGTCAAATTAAGATTTCAATATATCATTTCTCTTTCAAATTCGGCTTACGTACTCTGTAATTTCGGTAAAATTGGCATGATTTGTCATCAATATTAGAGAATGCAGCTGTGGTCAAGAGTAGTAATTATGAAGGAGTAACTTTGAAGGAGGTGTCGAGCATTGTTTTGAGAGGTTGATTCCTTTAGGTGATTCATTGTGTAGCTTTTGGAAGAGCTTTAAAGCGTATGAATTTAACTACTAGACTGTTTGACAAAAAACCCTATATTTACCAACCTAAAATAAGAGCAGTCCTACTATGGTTAACATTGGAGCTAAATTCCTTTCTCAACCACCAAAGTGAGCACACATTTTTGTTGCTGTTGAACCATCCCAATCAATTATAGACGACTATTATCTAAATAAATAAAAATGCTGTTGCTGTTGTCCCATATTTGGTTCACCAACCACTCATTATACAAGCTCATAGAATACTTAAATTATTAATTTAGCGGTCCTACCAAATAACTTGTGGTACACCACTACATACATTTTCTTATTAATAAGATAACATCAGATAAGATGGTCAGACTAAAACTTGGATTCTTTTCCCACATTGCCAGAGATAACAATTAGCAAAATTCAAAACAAAATTTTTATTCCATCAAAAATTCAAAGGCTTATCACCAAATACATCAGAAATACTTTATTCTGGCCAGAATTCAAAGTTGTCGTCTCTAGCTAAGGCGGTCCAAGATGAATCATAAAAGTAAATCTACCCAACAATCATATAAAACATTGTAGCAAATGTTTGATCCCCCAATCTCAATATGATTTATTAATGGGAGGAAATTTTAAGGTTGAGGCTGAACCAAGACTTCCAACTACCGCTTCCCCTGCGTGAAAATGATGACGAAGTCCCCCTTCCATTATCAGTTGCTTCATTTGTAGTGTGTGGCTTCTTGCATAGCACAAAATTCCGAGCTCCATGTGATCCAATTTTGTCCCATGGACTCAAAGCCGCTGCACCATCAAACCACAACACAGACAGAGGATTAGCTTGTTTAGAGTGTCAATTCTAAGCATTAAAAATCAAGTTCGATGGAAGTAATGGTAATTATATCATAAAATTATGCTAAAACATTACAAATATAAATTACTTTATTTCATTTCTACTCACTTTTAATCTTAATATAAAGAAGATAATTCAAAATTAAAGTTTGCAAATACTTAGCATTCATCTTAATTCCAAAGAACCATATCCTCTCTTGGCTTTTCTCTTTCTCTATAGTCTACACACACACAAGCTCCCTTTTCAAAGAGAGGGATGGTCCCCAAGAATTCCATATGCAAACCAAAATGTGAAAAATAAACAGTTATCTATGCAAAAGAAGCTAGGAACTAACTACAAGATAAGTGAGGAATCAAGTAGTCTCAAAAAGATAAGAACAAATATCAGAATAATTAAAATTCCTTAAAAAAAAATCTTTAGCAGTAGTAAACAAGTTCAGAAACATCTATTTCATAGGTTTGGGAACTTGTTGAGCACACAAGATGTGTGCCATGTTTTCTCCACATACAAGAGTCAGGGTTCAAACCCTAGACTCCTTGTTTATGGTACTCAAGTCCCTAACCACTCAGACCAACATTTCTGAAAAGCCCCAAACATAATTTCTACCATTCAACAACAACAACAACCAAGCCTTATCCCATTAAGTGGAGACGGCTAAATGTATCAACTTCGCCATAATGTTCATTATTTTGTAGTTGATCAATGTCATAGAGATTCGACAAAGTTATATGTCGGTTGTGGACTGCCTAACATAACCCTCTTCTTTAATCCAGGCTATACATAACAAAGCTAACATAGGTCCAAAGGTAAATTATTTGTGATCAATACTTTCTTAACAACTCAACCTATAATTTCCATAGATCTCTGTCTCTATCCATATAGATAAAACTATTCGGAAAAAAAATAACAAATTGTAAATTAACAGAATGATAGTACATTATGAAATTGAAGAAAAATATCAATACCATCAGATCCATGATGAGGAGAGTAGAGAAAGAAATCCCTATGATCACTCCCCAAACGCGGTAACCGTTCTTCACGCGCATAACACTTGAGAGTAGTATCAATAACAGCCTGAACAAGCTCCTCCTCATCCACAACAAACCGAATCGGGCCAGCACTTCCCATCACATTGACGCTAACCAACAGCCTCTTGCCGCTGTTAGCATTCTGATTCTTCTTATGCTTGCTCAACAACATTGTGCGCGAATTACCACACCACAAATCACAAATCCAAAAAAAAAAAAACACAAAACAACAAAGTAGACGCTAATGTTGAAATTGGTAAAGAATTTAGAAAGAATGTGGAAAATTGATGGATTTAGGGTTTGGATGGATGGAGAGCGAGGCAGCGATAGTGCCAGCCTTGCATGCAAGAAGCGAAGGGGAAGAGAGCGGTCGCCGTTGTTGAGGGTGAAAGGGAGCGCATGAAATCGAAGGGGTAAAGGGTTTCTACCATTAACGAAGATCTGAAGAAATTTTGGAAAGAAAGAGGTTGGTGAGAAAAGAAGAAAAGGAAAGTGGAATATATATTACTTGAATTGGAGAAGGATTCAAATTCAAATTAGGTATTTGTTATTTGTTGCTTTTCTGTTTTCGTACTGGAACCTTTTGACCCGGAAAAAAAAAGGATTACTTTCACCTTGCAAATTTACCGACTACTTTAGTTTTTTTTTTTTTTTTAAATAAAGAAAAAATATCCCTATAATCACGTTTTCTAACTAAATAATAAGGTAATCACTTTTAAAAAAAAAAATTCATTCCACACCGAGGATGCAGCGTCACATTGTATGAATACATACACTTTAATTAATAAGGAGACACTACATTATATGACGCATGCACATTTTGTTAAAAATAATTTATATTTTATGAATATTTAAGAATATCTTTTTAGATGGTATTTTAGTATTTTATTATACCCTAATTATGTGTATAAATAGCCTAGTAGTAGGTAAGTCATTGTAATTCATTGTAAATCCATTATTCTTTATTTTGTAGCCGTCATTAAATATATTTCTTTTTGTTTTTCATCTCTCTTTGTGCACCAACAATTGGTATCAGAACTCTGGTTCGAAATCCACGGGAAACGGGAAACACGAGTGAACAGTGAGGTATTATTGAGAATCATTTTTTCTGATTTTGTGGGATTTGGGAAACACCTTTAGTGAATTTTTGAGTGAATTGTACAAGGTTGAAGATGAACGGAAACAAAGATATAAATTCCAAGCTTCTAGCGTTTGATGACAAAAACTGGAATCATTGGAAGATCCAGATGCGTGTGTTGTTTGGTTCTCAAGATGTGTTAGATCTTGTCACCGATGACTATGTTCCGTTAGAAGCAGACGCAACAAAAGGCACAAAAGATGACGCAGAAGACGCTAAGGAAGAAAGATCAGAAGGTGTTGTTCTACATCCATCAATGTGTGGATGCAAACATGTTTGAGAAGATTGCTGACTCTGAAATAGCAAAGGTTGCGTGAGACACACTGGTCAGATGTTACGGTGATGACGCATCAATGAAGAAGGTGAAGCTTCAGTCTCTCAGAAAGCAATATGAGAATCTCAACATGAAGGACAACGAGAAGGTTTCTAAGTACATCTCTAAAGTGATTCTGATCACTAATGAGATGAAAGTTTGTGGAGAAACTCTTTTTGAACAAGTAATCATTGAGAAGATCTTGAGATCTTTAACTTCTCAGTTTGATTATATTGTGGTAGCAATTAAACATTCCAAAGATCTGAGTACCATGAGAGTTGAAGAGTTGCAAAGCAGTCTAGAGGTACATGAGTTGCATATGACTGAGAGAACTTCTGAGAGAGAAGTAGAGCAGCAGGCTCTGAAAGTAACTTTTAGTAAGAAGTATCAGAAGCAGACTTGGTCAGAAGCCAGGAAGAAAACTGATGATGGTCAAAAGCAGAAGTTTCAAACTCTGATAGGCAGAAGAATGTCCATAAGGGAAAGGAGAAGTCTGACAAGAAGAATGTTCAGTGTTACTGTTGCAAGAACTTTGGTCACTATGCCAAAGATTGTTGATCAAACAAACAAAGGAAATCAGAAGAAGCAAATATAACCAGAGAAGAGTCTGATGATGAACCCGTACTATTGTTGGCTTCTGAACCTCATAATATGAATTCATCAGAATTGTGGTATATGGATACAGGGTGTTCAAACCATCTTACTAGAAATAAGAAATGGTTGGTTGATTTTGACTCTGGGAAAAGTACAAAGACCATATGTGATGATGATAAATACCTCAATGCAGAAAGTATGGGAAATATCAGAATCATTCTAAGTAATGGGAAAGCAGCAGTGATCTAGAATGTATGATATGTACCTGGCATGAAGAGCAATCTGATGAGTGTGGGACAACTGATTGAGAAAGATTTTTCGGTTACCATGAAGGGCAATGTTCTGAAGCTGTATGACTGTAATCAGAGGCTGATTATGGACTCAGAACAGGGAAGGAACATAATATTCAAGGTGAATGTTAGAACTATGGACTTTGAATATCTTAGTGCAACAAGTGTTGTCAAGGAGAGTGAGCTGTGACACAGAATATTTAGTCATCTGAATTTCAGAAGCTTAGGGCATCTGAAATCAAAGAAGTTGGTACATAGAATTCCTACAATCAAGAATCCTGAGAATTTATGCAAGGTGTGCATGAACGGGAAGCAACCAAGATTACGATTTGCATCAGAAGTAGCTCCAAGAGCAAAGCATGCCTTGGGAGTAATGCATTCTGATGTACGCGGTCCATTTCCAATAGCATCAACTGAAGGGAATAAATACTTTGTGTCATTTATTGATGAGTTCACCAGAATGACATGGTTATTGTTATACCCCAAAATTTGCCCTCCCATATTCCTCAAGAAATTGCCAAGCCAAGCTACAAAATTTCCCAAGGGTTGTGCAGTGCAACAGTCTCCCATACAGTCAAAATTAGGGTTTTGAGTCTGATCAAGAAAAGGAAGTTTTCAAAGGCTCAATCAAGTCTCATATGCTTACAAACATGGTCAAACATCCTCATATCAAGTTTCAAGGCATTCAGCTCAAGATTGCACAGTCAAAACCCTAAATTGCACTACAGTCAACTGTAGGGGCAAAATGGTCATTTGGCAGTCAAAAGTTCAAATTTTTGGTCAACATATCATTTTGAAGCCACAAAAATCATTTGATCAATGCTTGATCATGATTCTCAAAATTTGGCTCAGAAATCATCAAAGATGCAAAAGTTGCTATATTTGGACAGTTGAAAAAGTCAACTGAAATTGACCAGGGCATAACTTTCACATGGATTATCAGAAAAATTCCATCCAAAGCTCATTTTGAAGAGAAAGACATTTCCTACAACTCATCTTCATACTTCAAGTCCAAGAAATGCTCTCACAAAAAGTTATCAATTTCAACATTATAGGTCATTTTCAAAAGTCAACAAAAAGGGACTTTAAGTCAAAGGCCATAACTTGAGATTGGAAAATCAAAATGACATGGGATCAAAGGCATTGGTTAGAGGACTCAAAGACCTTTCCAAAATGTCCAAGAACATGTGAAAAGCTTAAAAATTGAGCAAGTTATGCCTTGTAGAAGTTGGGAAATTTTTGTGAAATGGCAAAAGTCAACTATCCTTGAAACTTCAATTTTTGACAAAAGGGCCCACTTTCTTCCACTTGATTCAGCCTTGTCATACCACACACGTGTCCCATGATTAATTTCAAGACCAAATATTGATTTTTCTATTTTATTTAATTTTTGATAATTTAATTCATTTTAAATCTTTAAAAATTCAAATAAAATTCAAAAACCAATGGAATAGTGTCATTTGAATTTGGACAACTTCCATATATCATGGGCCAACTCAAAAACTCAGGCTAGGGTTAAATTGCACACTAAGTCTTGGTCTTGGCTAAAAAGAAGGAAAATTGGTTAATGGTGAAAACCCTAGGACTAGTTCTCTCATGAGCATGAATCTAGGTCAGCTAGCAAGCCAATTCTCTCCCATCATAAGCACTGAGTCAAACCCTAAGCCTTGGACACCATATGCTGCGCTCAAAAGCTTATTGCAACATTGAAAATTTCCCATAAAAACACAAATCTGAAATCAAGGTTCGAGTAAGTTTTAAGCCTTAATTCTTTTTCTAAAGGCTTCCTCAGAGCTCCCTGAAGCAATTCCAACTCCAAACATCCATCCAAACGCAAAGAATCGGCAGCAAGGACCTCCCCTGTACAGAGAAACTTTTGAAATCCTATATCATAATTCATACATTCTTTTGCATTTTTATTTGTGAATTCTTGTTTAATGTGAAGTTTCCAAACTAACTGATGTGTTTAATTGAGTTTTCATAAGCCATATGCGATTCTACCATTTTCGAATATTAGGGTTACAGGTTTTTAAAATTAGGGCTTTTGCAAAGAAGAAAAATCAAAGCTTCAGACCATGGCCATTGAGTTCAGTGCATTGAGACGGACGTAAACCACCATTCACGAACAATTTATATACACCCAGCATCTAATCGCTATTTTCTTGTAGGTGGTATACAGCAACGCGTGCAAAACCGTTTCCATAGGCTTGTGTTTCAGAAAAAGTGAGGAAGATGATGTGTTGTCCCTCACTGATTCGTTGATTTTAAATTTCGCGCTTTTAATTACTAACGCGCTGATTCTTTCTTTTTGTTAATTGTGTATCATTAATATATCAATTAATCCAAACAGCTCAGCTGGCAGACACCTCTCTTGGCAATATCCAAGACCTGGGTTCGAACCCCAGGTCTCATGCTATTTCAATATTGTTTTTCATTTACAATTCCCATGCAGGCATGATCTTAAGACGCACCATACTCCTTCATCATCCCACCATCCACGCGTCCATCCCATTCAGATCAAAGGCGTAGGATCAAGGAACACAATAAACCCTAGTCAAAGCATCATACAGGATTCAAAAAGTCAATGGACTCAAGCTTAATGGGCCTGAAATGCTAAGGCCTGTACCTCCAATTTTGGGGCTACCCCCCCTGGTTTGCCATTCTTTTTATTTTTCTTGTGTTTCACTTAATTTATTATTTTATTTTCTTGATTGTTTAATTTAATTAATTATTGCCATAAAATATAACAACATCACAAAAAAATCAGAAAAAGGATAAAAAACATAAAAAATATTTATTTTATTTATTTTGTTGTAAATAATTAATATGTAAATTATTTAGTCTAATTAGGTTTTTTAACTTTAATTCTTTCTTCCATAAAAAAATCCAAAAATATAGCATTAGGTTAATGACTTTTTATTCCTTTTAACTTTCCTTGTTTTTTGCCATAATATTAGTAATTTTCATAATTTAACATGTAAATAAATTTAGTTTTAATTAGGTTTTAAATTTTAATTCTTTTAATAACAAAAATCCAAAAATATAGAATTTAGGTTTAATTGTTAATTTTGATTCTTTTTTTAATTTCCCTTTTTATAATAATAATTATTATTTATTTTCATAAATTAAATCTTGCATGTAAATTAACTTAGATTTTAATTAGGTCAAAAATTCAATATTTTCACAATAAACTTAAAAAACATTAGAATTAGGGTTTAGTATTTCATTTTAATTTTAATTGATTTTTCTTTTTCTTTTAAATCTAAAAAACACAAAATACCAAAAACATTTATTTTTTTAATTCCTTATTAAATTTAATCTTTTTGCAAGAAGGGTCCAACGCCCATTGTTGTTAATTATTTTGTTTCGCGTATTTTACTTTGTCGCTTATTATAATTATGTACATGTCCCAAAGCCTTGTAATAATTTTATTTCTCGCACTTTTATTCACTTTATTTATTTTTCAGTCAAATCGGGTTCGGTTTATTTTGGCGATGTGGACCCGCGCCATTTGTAATAGTTTAGATTTATTTTCTCGCAAGTATATAACTGTTAACAAAAAGCATGAAAGAATGTATGGCCCTAAAAATAAAATTAAGCGTAGATCACAACAAACATGACAAGACAAAATAATTGAAACATGACACACGAACCGCACACACCACCCCTAGGGTACGCCTCACTGTTGCCTTGCCTCGAAAGGTGATCGTCGAGTAGAGGGCGTCTTAGTAAGTCCTCATGATCCGGGAACCTGGCATGAGGGTAGCTTCTAAGGTGTCTTCCCATTGCTCTGGTGATCACCATGTCCCTACAAAACTCGAATTGACCCGAATACCTCCAACGGTGGTGCTACCTACCTCTCAATGGTGGGATGGCACTACTTTAAAGGACATTTACACAGACAAATTCCTTAGGGTAGGTAGACGACTCATGGATACTTGCTCTCTTCAAAACAAAAATTCAAAGACTTTTCACACCAACACATTTTCAAAAGCTTTCAAAACAAACTTTTCAAACACTCTGACGTACGAGTCGAACTGAAATTTTTCAAAGAAACTTTTAAACCCACAATTGAAAAGCAAGCAAACATTTTTGAAAACACATTGAGCAAGTATCTAAGAGCCCATGGATAACCATGGATAGAAAGGGTGCTAACACCTTCCCTTTCTATAATCTACCTCCCGAACCGAGAGCAATCTCTTTAAAGGAATTTTTCTGTGCTTTTGTCCTTTCCATTTGGAGAAAATAAAAGACGGTGGCGACTCTTGCTTCCGCGACATTTCGCGAACCAGCTTTAAACAGTCAGTTCCAGATCCACCGATCACAGAACTGGCGACTCTGCTGGGGATAAAAACTTAAAGTGAGGTATACCTTAGGGCTAGGTCATAACTATGTTTTCAATTGTCTTCTTTGCTTGCTTTATTATTGTGGGTTGCTTGGGAGTTCTATAGATCCTAACCCGGATCTGGGGAATACCTTCTTAGAAAGTAGCAACAAGGCTGTGAGGGAATTGTGCGGGGTATACCGACATGGTTGAAACAGTCTGCTACGTTGATGTGGCACTTTGGTGTGTACCGGTAACCCTTGAGTTCAGTCAAGGAGAGTACGGGGCCTCCGCGTGGTGTCGTGAAGCATCAACAGACCTTAGGAACCTTAATTGAACTATCTTGGCCTCTTTAGGGTAGTGAGATAACTGACTTTGGTGCAGTCCGAGGTTGGTTGATACTCGATACTACACTCAATTGAGGGTTGCTTTCCTGGAATATTTCGGTCGCCAGTTCAGTGGCTAAATCGAAACGATGAACAATGAAAGCAATCCCATGATATTGGGAACCTTAGAACCCGGTTACTTTGATTAGGACAGGTTGAACCCACCAACTTCAAGAGGGTACTACCCAGACCCCATGCTGGCCTAAACTCTAAGGGCTCTTTTGTGTGACTTGTGTGCCTTCGTACTTGACTATTGCATGCTCGTTATCTAACCCTTGAGTTCTTGCAGGTTTTGTTTATAGTCCTTAATTGGGACTCATAACATGGTTTACCTACATCACCCCATGCATAGCATGACATCATACCATTGCATACATCATAACCCATTTCAAGGATCTCAAGGGCTTGTGATGCAGGTCATGATGAACCAACTATCCCAGCAAGGGGCAAGGAGGATTTATTTTCCTCTAGCCAAGGTTGTCAGGGGCTATGACCCACTGGATATGGTGAGCCTTTGACCCTTTGAAGAAGGACTCTCAATAATATGCAGTTCCTTCAATCAAGCTACCAAGTTCTAACAATATTGTCTTGTTTATCCCTCGAGGTCCTTGAAAACATTACATGCATGTCATACACATCATTGCATAACAGGTACCCTTTCTCTGCAGGTTGCTTACCTTCTTCGCTGTTTATTTCAGCAGTCTCGTCATGAATCCTGAATCATCAACCGAGGCATCTATCAAGACTCTACAGGCGCAGAACGCCCAATTTCAGGCGCAGAACGCCCAATTTCAGGAGCTGATCAAAGGCTTGGCTCAGGGTCAACAAGATCTGAAGGCTTTGCTTTTGAAGAAGGACAACAAGAAGAAGAGGACTGTTCTGTTCAGCCCTAGACGCAGATCTGGGAATACACCGCAGGAGGAAACTGAGAGGACAACCCCATCTGTGAGGGAAAGCAGTCACCATGAGAGAGAGGTGCCTAGTCCAGTGGTCTCCGACAGCGAGACAGATTTCAACGACGAACAGTACCCTCCGGCTGAGGACAAGTACAAACAGTTGGAGGATAGGCTGAATGCTATGGAGATCCAACAGGTACCTGGGCTGGATTTTGGAGATCTGGGTTTGTCAACTGGTGTGATTATTCCTCGGAAGTTCAAGGCACCATCCTTTACCAAGTATGACGGGGCGTCTTGTCCCAAGCTGCATCTCAGGTCTTATGTTCGGAAAATCCAACCATACTCAGCAGACAAGAACTTGTGGATCCACTTCTTCCAGGAAAGTCTTTCAGGGACTCACCTCGAATGGTTCTATCAACTGGATGGGACCAAAGTTCGTAACTGGGAGGAGTTGGCGACTGCTTTCTATAAGCAGTACCAGTACAATGCCGACCTTGCTCCCACACGTACCCAACTCCAGGGTATGTCGTTGGGGTCAAGTGAAGGTTTCAAGGAGTACGCACAAAGATGGAGAGACCTTGCTGGAAGGGTGCAACCTCCGTTAACTGACCGAGAACTCGTTGATATGTTCTTGGGGACCCTATCCGGGCCATTCTTCAATCACCTCATTGGTAACTCATCTGCTGGATTTACCGACCTCATCCTGACTGGCGAAAGAATTGAAGCTGGTATCAAGTCGGGGAAGATTCAAGAGACCACACCTTCTGATATTCATAAAAAGCCTTACACGGGAAAGAAGGAATCCAATGCTGTATACAGTCAAAAGAGTCGCCGTGATCAACATGCAGGGGCAGTCATGATCTCTGGTTCTGCACCACGCCGTCAACCACAAAGGGGAAACCAGCAAAGGCCGGAAGGGCCTAAAAGGCAATTCACCAACATTAACATGCCTTGGTCACAAGCATTGCAGCATATGGTGAAGATGAACCTGATTGCAGTAATCAACCCTCCTGCCAATCCTAAGACCTCCTCTCCTAGCTACAATCCAGAAGCAAGGTGTGCTTATCATTCTGATATCCCGAGGCACGATACTGAGGACTGTTGGGCACTGAAGTACAAAATTCAGAATATGATCGATGCCAAAGAGATCGAGTTTGAGCCTGCGGAGACTCCCAACGTGATCACCGCTCCATTGCCAAAGCATGGCTAGATTTTTGTTCATTTGATTTCAAGTTGTATTTTTCCTTTTCTTGTTCAGATAAACAATTATTGTGTTAAACTCTTTTATTTCATGAATGCATTACACATGTCTGTCTTGAATTAATTATGTTTACTATGCTTAAAACTGCTTTCATATTTTTTGCGATGGTCAATTCTTAATTGAAAATTCTAAACCTCTTGAGGGAGGATGACGAAAACGATACCACAATTTACAGTATGCTTTTGAACAGACCCCGCTGATGAGGTACAGGCATTGTTTCAATTCCTAAACACTGGAGTTATAAGGATGATAATCCCTCGTCAACCCATCAGAGCCAAAGAAGTAGAAGTTTTTATTTTCGAAAATCAAAACCCTTAATCATAACCTGGGGCAGGGTAGTTCTCTCAGTTGATCCAAGTGCACAATGAATGGCACCAAATGGGTTTTTCAAAAACAAAAGACAGTGATGGTTCTGAACAATCATAAAGACAGGCAGTCATTATCAAAAAAAAATCATAAATGAAAAGCCCAAAAAGTCAAAACCAATAAAGAAGACTTACCAAACTGGGGCATCCCGCTGACTGTAACTCCAAAAAGGAAACAGTTCAGGCAAAAAAAGAAAGGGATAACAAAAATCAAGAAAGAGGTCTCACAAACCCTCAACCAAAGCAAAAAATGACTGCCTGTTCAAAAGAAATCATCAACATCCGAATCATCACCGGAAAATCAAAACAAAGACTCGAACAAGGTCTAACGCATGATCAACTGAGTTTAGATTTGGAAAACATCCCGAAGAGCGGGTGGGTACAAATAATTTGAGCCTTTATCCTTTGTTTCTTAAACCGTGAACCAGGCCACGATATAACCCTTAAAAGTCCTAGCTGAAGCATGGGTTAGTTCGAAAGCATACTGTTACGAAGGTATCCTGACTCCTGAAGGTTTGCTGTAAAATATTGAGTTGACATCACACTGTATTACAAAAAATGCATTTTCAAAATTCAAGACAGACATAGACTTTTGCATTCTTAAAATAACCTTGTTTGCATATGACTATTTGTTTGAACAGCAGGGAAATTCGCACGATGAACACCTTGTGAACAGAAGTACCTCCAATCAAGGGGCACAGTAGGAGCATTGCCCATTATCTGGGGCATGGCAGAATACTTCCAACAGGGGCAACTCCCTACATTCTGAGAGCATGGACATAGTCGAAAAATACTGCGCCTAATCAAAGACCCGCTAGGTTGACACACCTAGGCAAAAATAAGGGCTTCCCGGCGAACCAAAAGGGTTCGGGCAAAATGAAGGGATGAAATGAAAAAACATGTACACCCGGCAAGTCGAAAACCCGAAAAGGCGGCTTGGGCAAAAAATGGGTATCCCGGTGGACTGAAAACCCGAAAGGGCGGTTCAGGCAAAAGTTAGGGATCAAAGCGTACGACTATGTTCCGGTATCTCGTCACTTGCCTACCCGAAGATTTGTCAATCACCCACACAGGTATCCTCTTCCCTCACCTCCGAAGCAGGGGCAATAATGAGTTATCCAGGCGATCCAATTGCTTTGTCAACCAAAGTACAAAGGACAGATCAGCATAAGAATGATTACCATCTACCTTTACGAATTCCAGATCGTGGGCTAACGTCCGAGACCAAACAGGACCATCATCCACTTAATCAAAGTCATGCGACCCAACACCGGTTTCTTTTCAAACTTCAGACAAAGTCATACACAGACTCCTCCTCCACAAGTTCATCAAGAAGTTTGTACACAAACTTATCCCAAGGTAACCCAACCCCGGTTTCACCAGAAGTCTTACATGGACCTATCTCAAGATGACCTAACCCCGGTTCATCAAGAAGTTTTTACACAAACTTATCCCAAGGTAACCCAACCCCGGTTCCTCCTGAAGTCTTACATGGACCTATCTCAAGATGACCTAACCCCGGTTCATCAAGAAGTTTTTACACGGACTTATCTCAAGATAACCTTACCCCGGTTCCTCCAGAAGTTTTACACGGACTTATCTCAAGATGACCTTACCCCGGTTCATCAAGAAGTTTTACACGAACTTACCCTGCAGTAACCTTACCCCGATTCCTCCAGAAGTTTTTACACAAACTTATCCAAGTAACCTAACCCCGGTTCCTCCAGAAATCTTACATGGATTAATCTCAAGATGACCTAACCCCGGTTCATCAAGAAGTTTGTACACAAACTTATCCAGGTAACCTTACCCCGGTTCCTCCAGAAGTTTTACACAAACTTATCCAAGTAACCTAACCCCGGTTCCCCCCAGAAGTCTTACATGGATTTAGCTCAAGATAACCTCACCCCGGTTCATCAAGAAGTTTTACATGAACTTACCTCGCCAAGTAACCCTACCCAGGTTCCTTCTCCATTTCAGATACAGTTTTACACGAGCTCATCAGCAGGCGACCCTACATAGGTTCCCTCTCGCAACTTACAAAATTACAGCATATCAAAACTTCTCCAGGAGAGTCCAACCCAGTTTCCCCAGGAAAGTTGGAATCCATCTCCCCAAACAAAAAGCTTATCCCCAGTAAATTCTGGAAGCTTATCCTCGCAGAGCACGGACGCGTCAACCGGCTTTATTCAAAGAGTTATTTCCTTAACAGGATATAACTGGGTTATCCTCAGCCAAAAGCCGCGGAAAGGTCATCGTCAACGTAGTTCTTTCCTATCCCCGGCGAAATCCATCAATACTTCCAACATAACAACGATATCGCCAGCAAATTACTACTATCAACACTCAGCAAAGCATCTCTATCCCCACAGAGTATTGCTTCCCAGCATGATCGCTAGAGTATCTTTCCTCCCCGCAGAATCTTCCATTCGCCAAGTTTATTCCGCAACGGAGTCATCTTCTCCTACCGGTATCCTTGCAGTTATCATCCCCAGCGGAAGCAAAATCTATTCTTCGACATCAGCCCAGGATACGACTTCCCGGCACCCGTCAAGGATTCATTTTCCTAGACAAAAACATACATAAAACATCACATACATCATTATAGCATGCATAACGCACTGCATCATACAAAACTCATTTATGTTGAGAACATCATTGCTTGATCCATATCATGCATTGCATATGACTGACTTTTACCTTTCAGGAAAGATCCAGTTAAGTTCTCAAGCTACATTTCAAGACCTAGGCCGGTTCAGTTAAATCGTCCCAAGATTTTCCTGATGCTTATCCAGTCAAAGGCTTTCTCTGGTTCAGTCAGATCGACCCTAAGATCTCCCTGATGCTTATCCAGTTGAAGATATTTCAAGACCTAGGCCGGTTCAGTTAAATCGTCCCAAGATTTTCCTGATGCTTATCCAGTCAAAGGCCTTCTCTGGTTCAGTCAGATCGACCCTAAGATCTCCCTGATGCTTATCCAGTTGAAGACATTTCAAGACCTAGACTGGTTCAGTTAAATCGTCCTAAGATTTTCCTGATGCTTATCCAGTCAAAGGCCTTCTCTGGTTCAGTCAGATCAACCCTAAGATCTCCCTGATTCTTATTCCAGTAGAAGACACCCAAGATTTTTCTCAACAAGCGTCGTTGAAGTTAAAGTCACCCAAGATGTTTTTCTCAACAAGCGTTGTTGAAGTTAAAGTCGCCCAAGGCTCTCTTACCATTCATGCTAAGGAAGTAATCATCCCTGGTTCTTTCATCGCCGTTGGAAGCTCCAGACTCAGCTCCTGTAACCAGTCAGGACACATCTATACCAGGCATCTAAACATCAGCTCCTGCAACGTGTCAGGTACTCATTTTCTGTTTTGCAGGTATGCAGGTTCTCGCCAAGGAATTTCTTACGCAATCAAAACATCCAGATGGCATCTATAAGCCCATTCCCCCATCATTGCTAACATGTGAGCGCAAATTTCTGGGCACTCTAGTGTCCAATCATCTTCTACCCTCGGATTACGAAAGGCACGTCAGCCAATCTGCATCCTCAGGTCTAAGAAGATTGAACAGGGGCAACTGTTATACCCCAAAATTTGCCCTCCCATATTCCTCAAGAAATTGCCAAGCCAAGCTACAAAATTTCCCAAGGGTTGTGCAGTGCAACAGTCTCCCATACAGTCAAAATTAGGGTTTTGAGTCTGATCAAGAAAAGGAAGTTTTCAAAGGCTCAATCAAGTCTCATATGCTTACAAACATGGTCAAACATCCTCATATCAAGTTTCAAGGCATTCAGCTCAAGATTGCACAGTCAAAACCCTAAATTGCACTACAGTCAACTGTAGGGGCAAAATGGTCATTTGGCAGTCAAAAGTTCAAATTTTTGGTCAACATATCATTTTGAAGCCACAAACATCATTTGATCAATGCTTGATCATGATTCTCAAAATTTGGCTCAGAAATCATCAAAGATGCAAAAGTTGCTATATTTGGACAGCTGAAAAAGTCAACTGAAATTGACCAGGGCATAACTTTCACATGGATTATCAGAAAAATTCCATCCAAAGCTCATTTTGAAGAGAAAGACATTTCCTACAACTCATCTTCATACTTCAAGTCCAAGAAATGCTCTCACAAAAAGTTATCAATTTCAACATTATAGGTCATTTTCAAAAGTCAACAAAAAGGGACTTTAAGTCAAAGGCCATAACTTGAGATTGGAAAATCAAAATGACATGGGACCAAAGGCATTGGTTATAGGACTCAAAGACCTTTCCAAAATGTCCAAGAACATGTGAAAAGCTTAAAAATTGAGCAAGTTATGCCTTGTAGAAGTTGGGAAATTTTTGTGAAATGGCAAAAGTCAACTATCCTTGAAACTTCAATTTTTGACAAAAGGGCCCACTTTCTTCCACTTGATTCAGCCTTGTCATACCACACACGTGTCCCATGATTAATTTCAAGACCAAATATTGATTTTTCTATTTTATTTAATTTTTGATAATTTAATTCATTTTAAATCTTTAAAAATTCAAATAAAATTCAAAAACCAATGGAATAGTGTCATTTGAATTTGGACAACTTCCATATATCATGGGCCAACTCAAAAACTCAGGCTAGGGTTAAATTGCACACTAAGTCTTGGTCTTGGCTAAAAAGAAGGAAAATTGGTTAATGGTGAAAACCCTAGGACTAGTTCTCTCATGAGCATGAATCTAGGTCAGCTAGCAAGCCAATTCTCTCCCATCATAAGCACTGAGTCAAACCCTAAGCCTTGGACACCATATGCTGCGCTCAAAAGCTTATTGCAACATTGAAAATTTCCCATAAAAACACAAATCTGAAATCAAGGTTCGAGTAAGTTTTAAGCCTTAATTCTTTTTCTAAAGGCTTCCTCAGAGCTCCCTGAAGCAATTCCAACTCCAAACATCCATCCAAACGCAAAGAATCGGCAGCAAGGACCTCCCCTGTACAGAGAAACTTTTGAAATCCTATATCATAATTCATACATTCTTTTGCATTTTTATTTGTGAATTCTTGTTTAATGTGAAGTTTCCAAACTAACTGATGTGTTTAATTGAGTTTTCATAAGCCATATGCGATTCTACCATTTTCGAATATTAGGGTTACAGGTTTTTAAAATTAGGGCTTTTGCAAAGAAGAAAAATCAAAGCTTCAGACCATGGCCATTGAGTTCAGTGCATTGAGACGGACGTAAACCACCATTCACGAACAATTTATATACACCCAGCATCTAATCGCTATTTTCTTGTAGGTGGTATACAGCAACGCGTGCAAAACCGTTTCCATAGGCTTGTGTTTCAGAAAAAGTGAGGAAGATGATGTGTTGTCCCTCACTGATTCGTTGATTTTAAATTTCGCGCTTTTAATTACTAACGCGCTGATTCTTTCTTTTTGTTAATTGTGTATCATTAATATATCAATTAATCCAAACAGCTCAGCTGGCAGACACCTCTCTTGGCAATATCCAAGACCTGGGTTCGAACCCCAGGTCTCATGCTATTTCAATATTGTTTTTCATTTACAATTCCCATGCAGGCATGATCTTAAGACGCACCATACTCCTTCATCATCCCACCATCCACGCGTCCATCCCATTCAGATCAAAGGCGTAGGATCAAGGAACACAATAAACCCCAGTCAAAGCATCATACAGGATTCAAAAAGTCAATGGACTCAAGCTTAATGGGCCTGAAATGCTAAGGCCTGTACCTCCAATTTTGGGGCTACCCCCCCTGGTTTGCCATTCTTTTTATTTTTCTTGTGTTTCACTTAATTTATTATTTTATTTTCTTGATTGTTTAATTTAATTAATTATTGCCATAAAATATAACAACATCACAAAAAAATCAGAAAAAGGATAAAAAACATAAAAAATATTTATTTTATTTATTTTGTTGTAAATAATTAATATGTAAATTATTTAGTCTAATTAGGTTTTTTAACTTTAATTCTTTCTTCCATAAAAAAATCCAAAAATATAGCATTAGGTTAATGACTTTTTATTCCTTTTAACTTTCCTTGTTTTTTGCCATAATATTAGTAATTTTCATAATTTAACATGTAAATAAATTTAGTTTTAATTAGGTTTTAAATTTTAATTCTTTTAATAACAAAAATCCAAAAATATAGAATTTAGGTTTAATTGTTAATTTTGATTCTTTTTTTAATTTCCCTTTTTATAATAATAATTATTATTTATTTTCATAAATTAAATCTTGCATGTAAATTAACTTAGATTTTAATTAGGTCAAAAATTCAATATTTTCACAATAAACTTAAAAAACATTAGAATTAGGGTTTAGTATTTCATTTTAATTTTAATTGATTTTTCTTTTTCTTTTAAATCTAAAAAACACAAAATACCAAAAACATTTATTTTTTTAATTCCTTATTAAATTTAATCTTTTTGCAAGAAGGGTCCAACGCCCATTGTTGTTAATTATTTTGTTTCGCGTATTTTACTTTGTCGCTTATTATAATTATGTACATGTCCCAAAGCCTTGTAATAATTTTATTTCTCGCACTTTTATTCACTTTATTTATTTTTCAGTCAAATCGGGTTCGGTTTATTTTGGCGATATGGACCCGCGCCATTTGTAATAGTTTAGATTTATTTTCTCGCAAGTATATAACTGTTAACAAAAAGCATGAAAGAATGTATGGCCCTAAAAATAAAATTAAGCGTAGATCACAACAAACATGACAAGACAGAATAATTGAAACATGACACACGAACCGCACACACCACCCCTAGGGTACGCCTCACTGTTGCCTTGCCTCGAAAGGTGATCGTCGAGTAGAGGGCGTCTTAGTAAGTCCTCATGATCCGGGAACCTGGCATGAGGGTAGCTTCTAAGGTGTCTTCCCATTGCTCTGGTGATCACCATGTCCCTACAAAACTCGAATTGACCCGAATACCTCCAACGGTGGTGCTACCTACCTCTCAATGGTGGGATGGCACTACTTTAAAGGACATTTACACAAACGAATTCCTTAGGGTAGGTAGACGACTCATGGATACTTGCTCTCTTCAAAACAAAAATTCAAAGACTTTTCACACCAACACATTTTCAAAAGCTTTCAAAACAAACTTTTCAAACACTCTGACGTACGAGTCGAACTGAAATTTTTCAAAGAAACTTTTAAACCCACAATTGAAAAGCAAGCAAACATTTTTGAAAACACATTGAGCAAGTATCTAAGAGCCCATGGATAACCATGGATAGAAAGGGTGCTAACACCTTCCCTTTCTATAATCTACCTCCCGAACCGAGAGCAATCTCTTTAAAGGAATTTTTCTGTGCTTTTGTCCTTTCCATTTGGAGAAAATAAAAGACGGTGGCGACTCTTGCTTCCGCGACATTTCGCGAACCAGCTTTAAACAGTCAGTTCCAGATCCACCGATCACAGTTATCTATCATAAAGTTCAAACACGAGGTGTTTGATAAATTCAAGAAGTTCAGACTGAAGGTTGAGAATCAGAGTGGCTAGACTCTGAAGATTCTTAGAACTGATGATGGTGGTGAGTATAACTCCACAGAATTCAGAAGGTTCTATGAGGAGAATGGAATTGAGCATGAGGTTACTGCTCCCTATACTCCTCAACACAATGGTCTTACTAAAAGAAGAAACCATACTTTTCTTGATATGGTGAGAAGCATGCTGAAAGAGAGTAAGATTCCTCATACTTTGTGGGGAGAAGTTGTTGCCACTGCATGTTATGTGCTCAACAGATGTCCAACGAAGAAGCTGGAGTAAATAGTTCCTATTCAGAAGTGGACTGGAGATAAGAAAAGTGTTATTCATCTGAAGGTGTTTGGTTTTGTATGTTACAAACATGTCCCAGAAGACAGAAGACAGAAGTTGGATGATAGAAGTAAAGTAATGTTACTGGTGGGGTACCACAATACAGGTTCGTACAAACGTTATTGTCCGGAAACTAATAAAATTGAGTTTAACATAGACGTCATTATAAAAGAATCAGAATTCTGGAATTAGGAAAGGTCTCATCCTGACTCTGATGAGAGAACTCCTAAAGAAAAGTCAGAAACACATGTTTCTGAAGACTCTGACTCTGAAGAAGATTCAAAAGGTGAAGATGATTCTGACTCTGACTCCGATGGTGATTCAGACTCTGGGAATTTTCCAGACTCTGAAGACAGTTAAGGTTCTAGAGAATGTACAATTTCTGAAGTAAGAGCTTTTGAAGGGGAAAGTTCTGGTGTCCGAGGTTCTGAAGTTCAAATTTAGAAGCAACAAAGAGTCAGAAATACCCCCAAGAAGATTTGTAGAGTTTAACATGTTACAAGACACTGAAGTAGACTCTTAAGGAGAAGTTATCCAATGTGCAATGTTAGTATACTTTGAACCCATGAGTACGAAAGAGGCTCTTAAGCAGTAAGTCTGGTTGCAGGCCATGAAAGAAGAACTTGATGCTATAGAAAGAAACAAGACTTAGAAGATGACAAAACTTCCAAAAGGCAAGAAAGCCATCAGTGTTAGATGGATTTTCAAGCAGAAGCTAAATCCATATGGATCAATTAGAAAACACAAAGCAAGATTAGTAACAAAAGGCTTTCTACAGAAGCCTGGGCTGGATTACTCTGAAGTGTTTGCACCTGTAGCGAGACATGAAATAATCATATTAGTGATTGCAATAATTGCTAACAGGAATTAGCCTCTGATGCATTTAGATGTAAAATCTTCATTTCTGAATGGTCCATTACAAGAAGAGGTATATGTGTCACAACCTCCTGGATTTGAGAAAAAGAATCAGGAAGGGATGGTGTTCAAATTACACAAACCCTTGTATGGATTGAAGCAAGCGCCCAGAGCGTGGAATCTGAAGATTGATTCATTTTTCAAGGGACAAGGGTTTCAGAAGTGTGAGATGGAGTATGGTGTTTATGTTCATCACACTTCAGAAGGTAATATAATTCTGGTTTGTTTGTATGTTGATGACATATTACTCACAGAAAGTTCTGAACAAGAGATAGTTGAGTTCAAGAAGGTTATGATGAATGCGTTTGAGATGACAGATCTTGGGAAAATGAGCTTCTTTCCAGGGATGGAATTTATGTACTCTGAGAAAGGAATCATTTTGTATCATATGAAGTATGAACTTGAGCTTCTGATGATATTTGAGTTAGAGAACTGCAAAGTTGCTATCACACCTACTGATACGAATCAGAAGTTGGAATCTGATTCTAATGGAGGGGATGTGGATGCTACAATCTTTAAACAGTTGGTTGGTTCTCTGAGGTATTTGTGTAATACCAGACCTGATTTTTGCTATGCAGTTTGAATGGTTAGCAGATTTATGAGTAAACTAAAGTGGTCTCGTTACCAAGTTGCTGTCAGGATTATGGAGTGTTATTCAGACTCTGATTAGTATGGAGACAGAGTTGACAGAAGAAGTACTTCTGGGTACTTATTCAAATTTCTGGGAGGTCTTATTTCTTGGTGTTCCAAGAAGCAACATGTTGTTATGCTGTCAACATGTGAAGCTGAATATATTGCAGGAGCTATAACTCCATGCCAAGCTGTGTGGATTCTAAATTTGCTACAAGATCTGAAGATTGAGGTAGACAAACTTCTGAAGCTGATGATAGATAACATGTCAACAATCAATCTTGCCAAGACCTCGGTGTTGCATGGGAGATGCAAGCATATTGAGACCAAGTATCACTTTCTGAGGAATCAAGTTCAAAGTGGAATATTAGAAGTTGTGCACTGTAGTACCCAAAAGAGCTGACAGGTGTTCTGACAAAGACTATCAAGACTGATCAATTTCTTCGTTTGAGGGATGAAATTGGTGTTGTCAGTTTTGTGTTAATATAAATTAAGGGATGATGTTGGAAATAATTTATATTTTAGGGATATCTAGGAATATCTTTTTATATCTTTTATATATTTTTAGAGGGTATTTTAGTATTTTATTATACCCTAATTATGTGTATAAATAGTCTAGTAGGTAGGTCATTGTAATTCATTGTAAATTGATTATTCCTTATTCGGTAGCCGTTATTAAATATATTCCTTTTGTCTTTCATCTCTCCTTGTGCACCAACACATCTGCCATTCTATATAAGATGACAGATGCACTATATCATTAGGTGTGTGCGTATGCGGTGCGACTATTAAGTTGTTTTTTTTTTTTTATAAATACAACATTCATCTCTATTCTTTATCACACATTTTCTCATTTCACTTTTAAATATGTCTTTAAGAATGCTCCAATATTTTCAATTATCAAAGAAATGCTCAACTTTTTTTCGTCAATAAGGCATCCGATGAAGATCCAACTTTTTATCGTGTTGTTGTTTTAGAGGTGGTTATCTTTATTTTGTTGTACTCGAATGTTGTGTTGAATAAGAAATAAAAGTTTAATTTAAAATGAAATTTCATGGTTAGAACAAACTAGTAAAGGACATGTGCGTTCGCACAGATTGTGCAATGTCATTTTTGTGTGAAGTTGAGCGATTATTTGTTTTTGTTGTTTGAACGTGGAATATTGAAGATAAAGTCGTAAACTATGTTTATGATATTGAACATTAGATATTACTTAATATTCATAATACTTAGATTACATGATTAGTGAAGCATAAACATTAACATCAACATCAAATATGAAAATTGCTGAAAAAATCATAAAACAACTTAACTTAAAACAAACATTTAAATATCTAAATGACATAGACAAAGTAGCCTAGACCCTCGTACAATATATGTCTCTCACTCATTTGTAAAGTTTGATCTCATTTATTCAATTGATTAATATTCACATAGTTACAAATATAGGTTAATGATCTAACCTGATCAGACTTGGACCGTCACGGCTGACTCCGAGCTGAAGTTTTGAACGAGGTGGGGGAGGGGGGATACCTGCAAGACACTCCGATGCTGAAGTGAGTAAGAGCACGAGCAGGCAATAGTAAGAGTATGGGTAGAATGATGAATACCTGACCCTCTGGAAACAGAGGGTATTTATAGCCCCCAGCGCTGGCCCAAGGTTCCTTCATTGGGCCGGGCAGGTTTGGCCCAAATGGATGAACTGCCAGGTTCTACGTGCGTAGTGGGGACCTGCACGTGGTCCCCTCCCTGGATGTTCTGCATGAAGTGCGGGCGGACAGAGACGCGGTCTTTTCGGGACCCAGGTGAGGGTGCAGTGGACTGAGTCTGCCCTAGGAGGGGTGCTCGAGCTGAGGTCGAGCTGGACAGTAGGAGGTCGAGCAAGTAGCCCCAGGGAGTATGTCGGGCACGACTGTGATCCTTTGGTCGGCGTGGCCCCCAGCAAGTCCGTTTGGATTGGGCCTTATCAATGCTATTGGGCCAGTCGGGCCCAGTCCCGAACAGGAGCCCCCCAAGTCGTGGTTCCTTGGGTTAGGAGCCATGGCTTGATCTTAGGTTGCCTCCGTTTCGGGGCCTCGTGACCGGGTCAGGGACGCAGCTCCTCGCGGGGGTACTCGAGGGCTTCCCCGTATCGTGCCCGGGGGCAAGTCCTTCGCGGGGAATGCTCGGGGATTCCTCAACGGCACGCGTATGTCGAGCACGCGCGGTATCTTTTGGGAACTGCGCCGCCACCCTATGAGGGTAGGGTAATTATTACCTAGGGGAGCCGTGCGTCGAGGAGAGAAACTCTGTGGTTGCCCGAGGTGACGTTTGGTATTCCACGTCATCACTATAAATAGGATTCTTGGGCCCCATAACGCGTTACTACTCTTCGCGCTTTTGCTGCTGTTGTTTTTCCAGATTCTCATAGCATCACCGTGATCTCCGTCACCGATTCCTTTCCTCCGTTGCCGAATCTACTCCTTGATTCCAAGTAAGTGACTTATCTTCTCTGTTTTTCTGTTGTGATGCATGATTGTCATCGTTTTAGACATTTTAGAGGGCGTGCGCGTGGGACTAGCCCGGTAAATTCGTGTTTAGCTTGACAAGTTCATGCTTAGGGTCGGCAAACACATGCTCGTGGCCGGTAGATGCATGGTTTAGGTTATAATCTGCAGTGCTGCCCGGGGTCTTCATGATCCAGGGCGCCTAATTCATGATCGTGCCCGGTATGCTCATGGCTCTGGCTTTAGGCTTTATGATGTTGCTCGCCATGTTCATACCCCGGGTCGGCGTATTCATGAGTGACCGCGTTGTCGGTTTGTTTAGGCGGCTTGCAAAAGGACCCGTCGAGGTATCTGGAAGTCGGGGAGGCGACTGCTATTTTTGTTTCAAACCAACTTTGTGGTCGTGCGTGGGGCAACGTGGTTTGTCGTGCACTCCATCTTGTCCGTTACGATGAGCGTATGGTTTCGTACCCAATTGACTGGTTTCCCGTGCTCTGTAGGTAACCATGGCGGACGAACCGTGCTCTTCTGGACGCCCCGAAAGGGAGGAACAAAGTGCCGATGAGGCTGTGAGTTTGATCGACACCGTGGAAGACCCTCTGTTGGACTGGGTGGGCGCCGAGCCTAGAGGAATCGCCTCGGTCTATAGTCGGCGTAGCCGGAGGCCATACGCTGTCCTTGAGGCGAGCCACGGCCAGCCTGATTTTCAAAAGAATTTCATCGTTACGCGACCGACCTTCACTGCTCGGATTTGCTCGGTGTTCCCCGAGTACAGTTTCCCCATGTACGAGATTGCATTCAAAGACCTTGGGTTGCAGCTGCCCTTCAGCGACTTTCAGGCGGGGGTCTTCGCCCATTTGGGGTTGGCCCCGTCGCAGCTACACCCGAACTCGCTCGCCTTTATCCGGGCGTTTGAGCTGACCTGTCATTTTCTGAGGATCGGGGCGACTATACCTCTCTTCTTCAGAATCTTCCATCTGCAGCGCCAGTCCCGGGGAGGAAAGCACAGCTGGGTCTCCCTGAAACAGTCGAGGAGACTATTCAAGATGTACATGGACTCCATGTGGGGTTTTAAAGACAAGTGGTATGTCGTGAGGCCGGTTACCACAGCCGCTTTAGAGTCCCTGTACGAGGATGAAGCGCCGATAAGCGACGATGACGGGGAGGCACTTTTAGACAACGACGGGTATCCGGTGTTGGGACGCACGGCCAAGTTCCCCGTGCATTATATTTCTAGGCATTACGAGCACGAAACTGGGTATTATCATACTTCTGCGGGCGACATGGGTTCCGAGGATGAAAAAGCTTATGACACTCTTTGTCGGTACGTTGATAGCTTCCACCCCGCCAGGTGGGCTACGAGGGAGGGGGAAGATGTCCTGGACGAGGAGGGTTATCCGATATTCGAGGCCCGACCGATCGATACTAAGGCACTCGTGGAGTGCCAGACATTCAGGCAGGCTGCTCGTCTGCTAGGTCGTTTGTTACTTGAATTTCTTTGCTTGTCATTTGTCTGCTTATTTGCTCGACACTAACCCGGTTTTTTTATTTTGTGCAGGTTCGATGGCCGGGCGACGGGAGAGACTCTTGAAGCTGTATTGTGACCAGAGGCGGGGCAGGAGGGTGGTGAAGGTTCCCCAAGCAATGAGGATAGGCCCGCCGCATAGTCCGGGCGCTCCTCATGTGGTGAGGGTGGATTCGTCGCCTAGCTCGGGGGCTGCTTCGGAAGAGATCCCAGAGGTCCAAGAGGTCGAGCCACATGTCGACCTGATACAAAGAAAAAGGAACCGGGTAGAAAGTGGGTCGGCGGTCGGCGAGGATTCCAGCGCCGTAAGGTCCTTCGGGTTGCCCCCTTGCTTCAAAGAGGAGGGTTTCTTCGAGGGGTTCCCTTTGTCCGTGACTGCCGATGAGGCTGAGGTTACCAGGAGGATGAGTAAGGAGGACCGGAGGAGGCACCTGACCGCCAATATGGCCGGGCTGGTGAAAATGGCCGAAATGGCCGTTGTGCTGTCCGAGGAAGAGGAGGATCCTGTCCGCATTGAAGAATTGGAACAGGAGAAAGCGGCCCTCACCTCGAGTTCGCACAAATTAAGGACTGCCCTGGAACGCTCCGAGGAGATGTTCCGCGAACAGACATCGCTGCTGGCTGCCGAGAGAGAGATGCTGATTCTAGAGAAGGAAAACTCGGGGAAGCTAGCCGAGGAGAGAGAGCTTCTCCATGCGGACCGGGAGCGTCTGGAGACCGACATCGGGCGCCTAACCCAACAGATCGAGGACCTGAAAGTCGCCATGCTTCCTGCCGAGGATGAGCCGGAGGATATAGCCGCTTTGAGGAGTCGATCGGAGCTGGTCGCCCACATCCGGCTCCTCGAAGCGGATTGTGTTGGCGCTATGGAGGAGGGGTTCGACTCCGCGGCCAGCCAGCTTTCTTTGCTGAATCCCGGTTTGATCACTGAAGGGACGGGCTACATGTCTCAGATCTTGGATGGCGCCATCATGCCCCCGCCCGACTCTCCCGTTGTCGGTGATGATGGTTCCGGGGAAACTGGATTGTAGGATGATGATGGGCCTGCGTGCCTTATTGATATTTGATTTGGGCCTGCGTGCCCGTTCGTATTTTTTGGGCCTGCGTGCCCGTTGGTTTGTACTTCCTGAATGTCGTCGGCCTTCTTGGTCGGTTTATTTTTATTTTCTTTGTTGCCTACGGGCGTATTGAATGAATTTATTTTTATGACTGTTTGCCCGTGTATGTATTATGTATTTTGCGATATAATTGGCCCGAGTTATGTGCCCGGGTCGTGCCCGTGTATGGACGTGACTTTGTTGGCAAACTTGCCCAAGTCTTTCGTTCGTATATGTGCCCGGCCTTTTCTCGCTGGCCAGAGTCACCTAAGTGGTGCACTCGAGGGGAGAGACTCCTTTTTGACCCTTTTAGATGGCCCGTCATTCTTGAAGATTTGTCGGGCAGATGGAGCAGAGTCGCTCAGTCGGGCGCGAGGCCCGGTAGGGACTGTTTGCCCTTGGTGTGAACTGCCCATCGCGAGCTGGGTATTCTGCCTTACAGGTACTACGACGGTGGAGCTCGGTGTAGTTGTCCACGTCAGGCACTATCGATTGGTCTCGTTTGCTGAGCGATGTTGTGCGCTTTAGCCGTAGGTCGGGCTTGTACCTCAGCCTCTCTACGGAGTCGGACGTTTTTTCCTCGTTGACCGAGCGCGGGTGCCGATGGTCGAGGGTCCTCGATGTCGTTGGTAGTTTTTAACTATAGTACTGCTTTAGCTTAGCAGCGTTCCAGGGTCGTGGTAATGGCTCTCCGTCAAATTGCTCGAGATAGTACGCCCCAGTACCAGTGGTGCCGTGGACGCGATAAGGTCCTTCCCAGTTCGCGGCCAGTTTCCCTTCGCGGGAATCCTTTTGGTTCCTTCGTAATACCAGACTGCCGATTTCGAACTTGCGCTTGATGACCTTGTCGTTGTGGCGTAGAGCCACTCGTTGTTTTAGGGTGGCTTCGCGCAGGGCTGCGCCAGATCGGACTTCCTCGACTAAGTCGAGTTCGTCTCTTAGTGCCTCGTCGTTCATTTCTTCGTCGAGGGGGCTCTCGGTCCGTCTGGATGGTTCTATGATTTCGACCGGGATGACGGCCTCAGTCCCGTATGTTAGTCGGAATGGGGTCTCGCCCGTCGTTGAGTGGGGTGTGGTGCGGTAAGCCCACAAGATGTCGTGGAGCTCCTCAACCCATCCCCTTTTCGCTTCGCCAAGTCGGCGTTTGAGTCCCCGGAGGATGACCCTGTTCGCGGCCTCGGCCTGCCCATTGGTTTGAGGGTGCTCGACCAAAGTGAAGTGTTGTTTTGTCCCTAGTTTGGTGACGAAGTCTTGGAATCCGTGGTCGGTGAATTGGGTGCCGTTGTCGGTCACCAGTGCACTCGGAATCCCAAATCTGGCGAGGATGTTTCTTTTGTAGAAACGGAGGATATTGTGCGAGGTGATCCTTGTGAGGGCCTCGGCCTCGATCCACTTCGTGAAGTAATCGACCGCCACGATTAGGAACTTATTTTGATAATTCCCTTGCACGGATGGTCCAAGGATATCCATACCCCACCACGCGAATGGCCACGGGGACGAGAGTATGCTCAGCTCGTGAGGCGGGGCGAGGTGCATGTCGTCGTGTTTCTGGCACTTGTCGCATTTCTTAACGTGCTCCTTGGCATCCTGCTGCATCGTCGGCCAGTAATATCCTGCCCGAAGGGCTTTCCTCGCCAAGGACTTACCGCCCATGTGCTAGGCATTGATCCCTTCGTGTATCTCCCGCAGTACCTCGGGGACTGTGGATTCGTCTATGCATTTTAGGAGGGGGATGGAGAATCCCCTGCGGTACAGTTTGTGCTCGAGCACCACGTAGGAGCATGCTCTCCGTTTTGTGACGGTTGCCTCGGATTGGTTTGTTGGAAGTTCGCCCTTTGTCAAGAAATTGTAGACCAGGGTCATCCAGGACGAGGCGTCTCCAATGGCGTGGACCTCGACTGGCGTCGAGGATCTTTCGATACTCGGGCGTGCCAGAGATTCTTGGATGACGGATTTGTTCCCGCCTTTCTTCCTCGTGCTCGCGAGTTTGGACAATATGTCTGCCCTTGTGTTTTGCTCGCGGGGAACGTGTGAGATTTCCTCCCGTACAAACTTTGTCATGTGTTTTTTGACCAAGTTCAAGTACTCGATGAGGTTGTCGTTTTTGGCTTGGTAATTCCCCTGGACTTGGGAGGCGACGAGCTGGGAGTCGGTGTAGATCTGTACCTCGCGGGCTCCCAGGTCCTCGGCTAACCTCAATCCTGCGAGCAGGGCCTCATACTCTGCTTGGTTGTTTGATGTCGGGAAGGAAAGATCTAGGGAGTGCTCAATCACTACGCCCTCTTCATTTTCCAAAAGGATGCCTGCGCCACTTCCAGACGAGCTGGATGCCCCGTCGACGAAGATGGTCCACTTGTGTTCCTTCCCTGGGGGTGGGTCATGAGTGGTCATTTCCGCGACGAAGTCGGCCAGGGCTTGCGCTTTCAAGGCTTTCCTACCCTCGTACTGAATGTCGAATTCGGAGAGTTCCAGGGACCATTTCAACATCCTGCCCGCCATATCAGGTCGTCCCAGGAGTTGCCTCACCGGTTGGTCGGTTCACACGACGATCATGTGAGCCAGAAAATAATGTCTGAGCCTCCTCGCTGCGTTGACGAGGGCCAGGGCCACCTTCTCTATCTGTTGGTATCTGCTTTCGGGCCCTTGCAAGGCTTTGCTCATGAAGTAAACGGGTTTCTGTCCGTCAGGTGTCTCGCGGACGAGAGCAGCGCTGATGGCTTCGTTGGAAACGGCCAAGTACAAGTACAGTGGTTCTCCGTCAGCAGGTCGGGATAGCACGAGCGGTTGAGATAGGCTTTGCTTTAGGTGGCGTAGCGCTTGTTCGCACTCCTCATCCCATTCGAAGGTTCCTTTCGAAGGAGTTTGAAGAAGGGGAGGGCGTGCTGAGCGGATCTCGTGACGAAGCGGGACAGCGACGTGAGCATGCCGTTCATGATTTGTATCGACTTCTTCGACGTTGGTGTCGGGAGGTCAGAGAACGCGCGGCATTTGTCGAGGTTGGCTTCGATTCCCCATTCTGTTAGATAGAATCCAAGGAACTTTCCTGCCTTAACCCCGAACGTACATTTCTCGGGGTTGAACCTCATTTTACATTGTCTTGCTTGGGCAAAGACCGTCTTGAGGTGTGCTGCGTGGTCGGTGTCTGCTCGGGATTTGACGATCATGTCGTCCATATATACCTCGAGCATGTCGCCGATCTGTTTGTTAAAAACTCTGTTCATCATGCGCTGATAAGTTGCCCCGACATTTTTCAGTCCGAAGGGCATTACATTGTAGTAATAGTTGCCCGAGCTGGTCATGAATGCCGTGCAATGTTTGTCGCCCAGGGCCATCGGGATTTGGTTATAGCCCGAGTAGGCGTCCATGAACGACAATGTTTTGTAGCCGGCCGAGTTGTCGACCAACATATCTATGTTAGGAAAAGGAAAAGCATCTTTCGGGCAAGACCGGTTGAGATCGGTATAATCAACGCACATCCTCCATTTTCCATTATTCTTTTTCACGAGTACAACATTTGACAGCCAAGTGGAATACCGGGCTTCAGAAATAAAATTTGCTTCTAGGAGGTCTTTTACAACTTTTTCAGCAGCCTCCGTTTTTTCTGGAGACTGCCTACGCCTACGTTGTACTACGGCCCTAACGGCTGGATCAATGGCGAGATGGTGACAGGCGACCTCAGGGTCGAGTCCGGGCATCTCCGCGGCGCTCCAGGCGAACATATCAGCATTCTCGCGCAGACAGGCCTTGATTTGCTTCCTAGCCAAGTCGGGGAGGTCTTTGCCAATCTTCACTCCCTTGGTCGGGTCTGTGCCGAGGGGAACGAGTTCAAAATCCCCGTCCGGTATTGGTCGGAGTGGGATTTGCTCACTGTTGGATGGCTCGTCCTGGTCGAAGCGGGTGTCCAGAGCTATGGAATCGACTTTTGGTGGAGCTTTATGGACTTCTTCCTCGGGGGATGCTTTCCTGTCGGGCTCCTGTCTTGTTCTTTTGGCGGGTCTGGTCCCTACGTCGACAGTATCACGTCCCTTAGAAGCGGCGTTGAAGCACCTGCGGGCAGCGGCTAGGTCTCCTTGGATAGTGGCTACCCGTGCCCTCTTGGTGTAGAACTTCATCTTCAGGTGGACGGTCGAAGGTACCGCCGTCAGCTCTGCCAGTGTCGGTCTCCCCAAGATGCAGTTGTACAGAGACGGGCAGTCGATGACAAGAAAACGTACTTTGACTTGTCTTGTGGCCGTCCCTTCCCCGAACGTAACCAGAAGCTCGACATATCCCCAGGGTTTGGAGGTCGAGCCGTTGAAACCTTGTAAGTCCGAACCCACATATGGTGAAAGATGTGAGTCGTCCAGCTGAAGGGTCCGGAACAGTTGGCTGTACATGACATCGACGGAACTCCCTTCGTCGACCAGGATGCGATGTACATCAAAATTGGCTATTCTTGCCCTTATCAGTAAGGGGATGACCGCGTTCGGGGCTCCGCCGGGGAGTTCTTCCAGGTAGAAGGTAATGGGCTCTGACCTGCCCTTCACCCTTTCGAACGTCACTGTTTGCGGGGGAGCCGTGTCGACCAGTTCGTCCAGCTTCCTCTTGGCTGAATTGATGGTCAGGTCGTTGAACCCGCCGCCGTTGATGACCAGGGCGGAGGGGAAGTATTCCCACCTGCTGTGCGTTGTAAGTGGCTCTTGCAGGTGCTCGGGGAAGTCGAAATCCTCGGGCCTGGTCACGGAGAAAGTAGTTTGGATGGGCACCGACTCGTCAGATGGTCGGGCGTCTTCTTCTGGCTCCCTGGTTTCTTGGGCGTCGCGACGGGGAGCGTCGCTTCGCCGGTACTGTGCGAGCCTCCCTCCCTTGATGAGGGTTTCAATGGCGTCCTTGAGGTGGACGCAATCCTCAGTCAGGTGACCATGGCTCTTATGGTACTGATAGTATTTGTTTTTGTCTGCTCCGGGCTTGGCAGGAGCAGGTCGGGGACGTTTGACACCGCCGTCCTTGAAATCGGTGCTGGCACACTCCGCCAGAATGCGCTCGCGGGAAGCCGTGAGCGGAGTGTACTCGGTGAATCGCCCCGAAGGTCCTCTTTGTTCCCGGACTTCCCGGGGTCTGTCTTCCTTCCTTTTCTCCCCGGTTCGTCGAGGAGGAGCCTCTTGGCGCGAGCTGCTGTTGGGACCACGAGTCCTGGAATCTCGGGCTCTGTTGGCCGCCTCCCTCTCCTCGTAGTCCATGTATGCTCGGGCCTTTTCGAGGAGGGCATCAAATGTCCGAGGTGGCTCGATACCCACGGCCTTTCTGAATTATGTGCCGGGGAGGAGCCCTATCTCCAGCAAGTATCTTTTCATATGGTCCGCGCAGGGGACCTGTATTGCTTCTCGGTTGAAGCGGTTGATGAATTCCCTCAAGGTTTCATCCTGTCTTTGGATGATGGCCTCGAGGGCCGCCTCGGTCTTCGGATGGCGCCGAGAAGCTGTGAAGGAACTGATGAACTGGTTCTTCAGGTTCCGCCACGACGTGATTGAGCCCGGGGCGAGTCCTTTGTACCAGTCCATTGCCGCCTTCCTGAGAGTCATGGGGAATAGACAGCATTTGATGGGGCCCCCGACATTGTGATAATGAAGCATAGCCTCGAACCCGTCTATATGGTCGACCGGGTCCGCGACTCCATCGTACTCCTTCAAATGAGGGGGCTTCTCCATGCCCGGAGGGATGGGTGCCTCTATAATAGCCTGTGACAGGGGACCGCGAGGGTCGTCCTCGTCGCTTCTCTCCGGAGTCAGAGATGGGGACCTGTAATATTGTCTGGCACGACGGTCCAGATCGTGCTGAGTTTCTCTCGAGCGGGATGCTCGGCTGTTGAATTTCACACGCCCCTCTCCGGAATGCCTTCTTTCTAGTCTTGCCGGGTCGCGACTGGGCTCTCTGGCCTGAATGACGGGCTGCCTCTCCAGATAAGGACGTCTCTGTTTTGGCCGGGGAGATGGGCTTCGAGAAGTCTCCCTGTAATGTCTCCGCGGGGGAGAAGGATGTCGAGCTTCAGTCACTCGAGGAGGGGGAGTATGTGGTCTCCGATGCCTCCTCGGGGGTCTTCGCTCGTCTTCAAGCGCCTTTAGTCTCTCTCCTTGGGCGAAGATGAGATAGTTCGTTTGATTAATTGCTGCGAACAACGCTTGTGTTGTGGCATCCGCCCCGGAGGGGACGGGGACTTCCTGGAACCGGGCGGCTCTGTAGTGCGCGAGGGCTGCCGGGTCGTCCTCGAGTGGTGGTGGGAGCGAGGAGGATGATGCGGTAGCTCCGTCTCTGTAGGAGGAAGTTCTGGGGGCGGTTGTTGCAGGAATGGTGTTGTGGCCGGGATTGCCGGCGTTATCAAGATGTCCGTTTTTGTCTGCGGTGCCGTTATTAGTGTCGGCGACCCGGACGTTCTGCTCGTCGCGAGCTTGATCAACCATGACAGGTAATTGAATTTGAGCTTTGGTCTTTGAGTTTGCAAGACGGGGAAGCTAGTTTCCCACAGACGGTGCCACTGATCTAACCTGATCAGACTTGGACCGTCACGGCTGACTCCGAACTGAAGTTTTGAACGAGGTGGGGGGGGGGTACCTGCAAGACACTCCGATGCTGAAGTGAGTAAGAGCACGAGCAGGCAATAGTAAGAGTATGGGTAGAATGATGAATACCTGACCCTCTGGAAACAGAGGGTATTTATAGCCCCCAGCGCTGGGCCAAGGTTCCTTCATTGGGCCGGGCAGGTTTGGCCCAAATGGAGGAACTGCCAGGTTCTACGTGCGTAGTGGGGACCTGCACGTGGTCCCCTCCCTGGATGTTCTGCGTGAAGTGCGGGCGGACAGAGACGCGGTCTTTTCGGGACCCAGGTGAGGGTGCAGTGGACTGAGTCTGCCCTAGGAGGGGTGCTCGAGTTGAGGTCGAGGTGGACAGCAGGAGGTCGAGCAAGTAGCCCCAGGGAGTATGTCGGGCACGACTGTGATCCTTTGGTCGGCGTGGCCCCCAGCAAGTCCGTTTGGATTGGGCCTTATCAATGCTATTGGGCCAGTCGGGCCCAGTCCAGAACAGTTAATAATATGTACAAACTTTTAAGTATTGATCTGTACTTATAATAAATCGTATAACTGATTTTCTAACTTCAATAATATAAAATCGCAACAAAAAAAAGATTTATATAAGATGAACATTAAAATGAATAACATACAACTGATATCTCATAAATACGTTTACATTTACCCGTAAATCTATATCTGCAAGAACCTTCATTACGATGAACAATCTACAACTGTTAAATTGAAAAATAAAAAGAACTCTTAGATTAATATACTTGACCAAAAGAATTTGAAGTCTTTAATGTTAATCTGATTTTGTTAAAAAATTCTACAATTTAATCAAAAATAAATTTTATAGTGAATTAATATAAAACAGCAACAAAAATATAAATACTTTTACATTTACTCGTGGTTTTATGTCTGCTAGCACCTTTATTACGATGAACAATTTATGGCTCTTAAATTGAGGAATAGAATGTAAAATAAATAAAAAAAAACTCTTAAATTGATATACTTGACCAACAGAACAAGAGAATATTATGTCTTAAATTTTAATTGGATTTTATTAAAAAGATTCTATAATTTAGTGAAAAATAATTTCGGTAGTGAATTAATGCATTTATCCAAGTAGTATTCATGATCACAATGAAGCAATTGTTCATGTTCCAATTATCTAAGCAATTTTGATTACAAATGACTATGTCAAACCTAACAGAAGATTAAACACTATATTTTCCCCATTAGTCCAAATGTAATAGCTATCCGTCGTGCCAATGTGCATAAACTTATTTTAATTGGTCCAACTAAAAAACTCATAGGTGGAAATCTTGTTTGGAGGACATGGTATCCAATTTATCATTAAAACTAATAACCACATTAAAATCACCAGAGATTGATTGGTTGAAGATTTGTAAAAATTCTATAATTATTTAGATATATTTTTTCTTTATAATTTAAGTTAAATTTTAAAATATAGATACATTTATAGTATTAAATAAATATATAAATCATATAAGCAATCATTTTAATATGTGATAAATTCGTATAAATAAAACACATTCATGCAAAAACTCTAGTTTGAAAACCTCACATAAAACTTTTTACAACCCACAATATCACTTCATATACATTAGAAAAATAATTAGTGTTATGAGATCTAAAAATACATTACCAAAAACAATTAATGTTTTTTTTTATAAATATGAGGAGGTGAAAATGCAAAAAGATTAAACTATGGGTTTGTCTAATAACACTCAAATAAGAGTTTTTACTTTTTAATTTCTAGTTTTTCAGTTCATATTAATAAAAAAACTCTGTTTAGTAATTATCATTTACTTTTCTTACAAGTTTTTAGCTTTTTTTCTTAAAAATTATTTAAAATAGCTTTTGAATTTGTAATTTTTAACTTAGTAATTTTTTATTTCATTTATATCTTTATTATTTTAACAAAGATATATTGAGACTATCAATTTCTTAATTAAGAATGTCTTTTTTATGTCATTTTGTATTTATCAATTATTATAACAGCTAATTTACTAAACACTCAAATTAATTTATCTGTTATCAGCTATTAACTACTCAACTTAATTTATCTGTTATCAGCTATTAACTACTCAACTATCAGCTATGAGCTACCAACTAAAATTCTTGATTGTTCCTTGATGTAGTACTTGTAGAGTTCTTGGTTGTCTCACACTTCCTAAATCTTTCAATGATCCCGAGCCTTCTTTTCTACAAAAATGCAGTAATGCATAATCCATGATCTACATAACAAAATTCAAGTTTAATTAAATCGAACAAAGAACAATATATTAAGGCATTTCAGAGATTGTTCTACATATAAGGTATCTTGAATCATAAGACACTTTTATGAAATAAGGACTTCCAAGAATAAGCATATGCCAAAGTTGTATGCAATAAGGACGTTCAAGAATAAGCATACGATGATGTCTCGTGTTTACAAGCCACTTGATTCAAGAGCTTAAAGTGGATTTCCACACAGTTATGAAAATAGATCCCTAGAGAAGTTAAAGTTTAAAGGGGATTTCGAATCAAAAGCATTATTAGTTTAATTGTTATGAACAATAGAAAAGTATCGGAATACAACAACAATAAAACAAAACATACCACTAGCCAAACCAAAATCGATTTCCGGTTATGAATGAAATGGAAAAAGATGAATTAGAACTATAACAAATGAAAAAAGAGACGAACCTTTGTTTGCAGAGAAGCCGAAAGAATGAGGAACCAGGAGATGCTTCAATGAGAATATGGTCGAATTTGTGAAATGGGAAACGTGAGGTAGAGAAGTAATGAATAGTGTGAATGTTGGGAGTCTAAAAAACTCTTCAGCTCCCCAATACAAAAGTAGATGTTCAAGTTGGAATTATAATGTTGGAATAAGAATTTTTTTTTTAATGTTAGATATAATTAATAGGTAAATAATAATTAGGGGTGTGTAATTAAATTTAGAGTTATGAAATAAGTCCTCTACCTTGGTTTAGTTAGGATAATTATGTAATTATGTTGGTAGTTTATTTTATTATATTAAAAGTAGATAAATTATATATCAAGAGTGGCGTACAATAATTATGTTGTGGAGTTAGACCTAATATTGAGATAATTTTTTCGATTGTGTCTGGGTTGACGACATGTACTGCATAATCTTACCATCTTGTTTGTTGTATTCATTTCGGTCCGAATACACGTGCTATTAGGACATTCCTTTTTCTTCCTTTGCATATGCTCATTGTGCCAAACAATGCACCCTTGATAAGTAGACCAATAATCCTTATTTTCTACCACCGAGAAGCTATTTATGTACACATTTAATATGTTTTTGATTTTGTAAACGGTGGATAGATGCGTGGTTCATACGCCTAGAACAGTCGAGAAAATATTCACACAAGTTCTATTTGGGGTAAATGATGGGAGTGTCTCTAAAATAACAACAGCTTCAGAGCATAATATTTGAGTGCCACCAATTTTTTTGGAAGTTCTTTGTATAAATCATCCAAATTATCGTATACTAGTTCAACGACTTCAGTCCTCGCGATCCATGTCTTTTTGTAAGAGGGAGTATAATTGAATCTTGTAACGATGTGAGAAATAATTGTAATAACCTTCAATGATGGATTATTGCTAATGAGAGACAAGATTTCCTAGCATATTAATTGAGAGCTAAGTTTTCTATGATCTTGCGTTGGATTCGTGGTGATCCAAGTGTGAGGTGGATCAATAAAACTTATTTCCCAAAAGCCACTTCTCTTCTTATAAGATGTTGATAGCTGAAACATGCACATCAACTTTTTATGACATAGAATCATGTACCTCTCTAAATTTGTGTGATCTATAGTAAAATCCGCTTATATTTATATGTGAAACTTTTTTATACCTCTCACACATTCTTCTTGTGTACTGTTATACGGTGAGAGAACTGACTTGGATGTTTTGCGTTTGATCGCAATTGTTGCGGATAACAAGAGTCGTCACCGACTTTTCTTTTATCCAACAAAGGAAAGGGTGAAAAGAACAGGAAAGACCTTTAGAGATGTTTTTTTGAGTTCAGAGGGTAGGTTATGAAAAGAGAAGGTATTAGCACCCTATTCATCCGTAGTTATCTACAGGCTCTTAGTTGCTTGCTAAATCACTTGCTTTGTTTGAAAATATGCTTTGTGGTGTGGGTTTAATTATCGTCTTTGTAATGATTCTCGTCTCTATAAGAATGCGTACAAAGTGTTGGTTTTAAAAATAGTTCAAAAAGATGTTTGTTGTGGAAAATGTTTTTGAAAGTGATTTTGAAAAGTGTATTTGTAATGATTCTCGTTTCTATAAGAATGCGTACAAAGTATTTTGACTTTGAAAATGTTTTAGTTGAAAGGGTTGGTGTAAAAATGATTTTTTTGTCGTGAGCAAGCAAGCAACTACGAGCGTCCTACCTACTCAAAAGGTCTTTGTTCTTTTCCTCCTCCTTTAGATGTTGATATCTTACCATTGGAAGAAGTTGTGTGAAGCAAAGTTGTAGATTTCATGGAGATCTACAACTTTCATGTTGGAAGTTTCTCTTGAATCATCTTGCATCATGGTGAAAATTTGGCTCAAAGTTATGAAAAAACATGAAATTTCCAACACTTAGAAAAATTTCCAAGTTTAGAAATTTTGACTTTTCAAAATGAAATCTTGACTTTTTGATTTATTGATGAATAAGTTTCATATTTTGACATGTTTTGATGAATTATGATCTTTGACACTTGAATTTGACCAAAAAGTCAAAGTTTGACTTTTTAGTATACAGTTGACTTTTGACCAGTTGACTACAAAATTCATCTGTCAATCCAATGGACTTGCAATGTTTTGAACCATGTCATTAGGTAAAAATGGTTCAATTGGACTCTTAAGATCATGCCTTAAACCAAATAACCAATTGCTAGGTTAAAAATCAGAAATTTCCCATTCTCAGTCAAAACCCTAATTTTGACCATTTTGCCCTTTTGGAGATTTGATTAAATTTCTTGAGGGATTATGGTTCAAACTTGATCAAATGATACATATGAGTTTAAAAGGTTGATGTGGATCAAAAATTATAAAGCTTGGTTGTGAATTGACCATAGTTGGCTTTTTCCCAAATATAGTTGATTTTTAGGTCCACTGTTCAATTGACTAATCAAAAGTGTGATCCAAGGCTTGAAACTTGACATGAGTAATCTTGAGGGTCCATAATGATCCATGAAATTCATATGGGGCATTAATAGTTCAATTATCCTTGTGCAATCTCAAACCTTAATTTTCAGTCATCAGTGCTTGAGGAGGTGTCTTGAACTGATCAATCCTAGTGCAGCCTTGAGCTCAAGGGGATCTTGTGAGCAAACTCTTGATAAATGAGAGGGCAAATTTTGGGGTACAATAACCGTGAACACCAATGAATGTATGAATGTGTAAGGGACATCAGCCTATAAGACCATTTCATACCCTGCTCATTCTTCAAAATAGACCTCGGTAGGTGCGAAATAAACCACCTAGCCAATAGAGGAGTGAAATACAGGAGGGGCCCCCCTTCTCTTTATAGTGCGAGCATGCAGAGAGTGTAGAATATCCCCAAGTAATGTAGGCACCGGATTACGAGACAAAAAAACCTTAATCGCGTTTACATCTACGAGTTGGTCCGCATTAGGGAATAGTACCATCTCGTAGATGAGTAGTGCCAATACCTCTTCAAAAGCTTGTAAATACAGGGTATCCCAAAAATAGTAAGCCTTCTCGAATAGAAATTTAATCGGGATTCCTTGGACACTTCCCCTTGTTTCCCACTTTGTCACTACATCAGACCATTGTAAGGACATAGCTCGAGCAATCTATTCAGGCTTTGGATGTTCTTCCATACCGTTAAAAGGATATAGGTACCCCCAACAACCGAGAAAATTCCTCCATAGTAGGCACTAGTTGGTAATCCGGGAATGTGAAGTAGTGGTGTAAAGGATCAAAGAACTGAAATAGCACTTTTAACAATTCTTCATCAGGTTTTAAAGTGACCAAGTTGAGAAACCAACCATGTTCCTTGGTGAAGGGAGAGATTTCAAGAATCTTTAATGCCAAGTCTTTTAGTTGAAGAGGCACTTTCACAAGGTTAATCTGGATAGTGTTCCTACGGGAGGGTGCCATGTCCTACAAAACAAAGCAAAGACGAGCTCTAGAAAATCCTTGAAATGGTTAGTATGATATGCCATGTTTATGATGTTATGATTATGCTAATAAATCACATGTATATCAAGCAACAAACAAGTCACACCAAGTCCTTGGGTTTAAGGCCTGCAAGAGTTTTAAGGTCATACCCTCTTGAAGCTGGATTGGTTCAACATGTCCTATAAATAGTAACCGGGTTCTAAGGGATCTCAATATCACCGATCTTTCCCCCAAGCTTCGTTCAATAGGAGATTGACTCGAAACCAAACAAAACTCAAGAGTCAAACCTCAATGAGTGTATCATCGAGTATCTGTCGACCTTGAGAGTACACCAAAGCCGGCCGTCTCGCTACGTCCTACTGGCCAAGTTGTGCAATTAAAGGTTCTAAGGTCAGTTGATACTTTATGACACCACGCAGCGGCTCAGTACTCTCCTTGATTGACTCAAGGGTTACCGGTACCAACCAAAGTGCCACATCAACGTAGCTACTGCTTCAACCGTGTCGGTATACCCCACACAGTTCCCTCACAGTTTATTGGTACTTACCTAAAAGGTGTCCCCAGATCCGGGTGTAGGATCTACATAACCCCAACAAAACCCTTGAATATAAAGCAGGCAAAGCAAAACAAGAAAGCAATTTTAGAAATGACCTAGGTCCTAAGGTATACCCCACTTATTATAGTCCCAAGCAGAGTCGCCAGTTCTGTGATACGGTGGAAGAACCGACTCTTATACTGGTTTTGCATTTTTGTATTCACAAATGTGGCGGTAAGCAAGAGTTGCCACCGACTTTTATTTCATCCAACTAAGGAAAGGAAAAAGAACAGAAAAAACCTTTTTTCGAGAGTTTTTGAGTACGAGGGGTAGATTATAGAAAGGGAAGGTGTTAACACCATTTCTATCTGTGGTTTTCCACGGGCTCTTAGGTACTTGCTCATTTTTGAAATTGCTTGTGTGTGTTTTGCAAAAAAAAATTGTTTAACTTCGTGATAACCCTTGTATCTATCCTCAAGAGTGTGACGAAGTGGTTTTTAAAAACAGTTTTGAAAAGTGTTTGTGTAAAAGAGTTTATTTGAGCAAGTACTTAAGATGTTCTACCTACTCGAAAAAAGATTATTCGTTCTCATTTCCTTTAGACAACGTTATCCTACTATTAAGGAGTAGGTAGCCTTATCGTTGGAGTTTAAGGGACATTCGAAGGGACGAGTACGATCACATAAGCAATGTTTAAGAAACTTTAGTAGTTACCCTAAAATCCTAAAGGTCTTTCCGAGGCAACATCCGAATGTGTCATTTTTTATCTTTCGGGACTAGAGGGCAACCACTAAAATTCCATATGCTTCATGACCGTTTATCAAAGGCAACTGAAGTGGGGTAAACCCTTGGAGTGATCATGTGCAAGTGTTTGATTTCAGTTTTATTTATCTTGCGCATTTAGGGTGTTCTACTGTTTTAATCGTCATTCTTTCCATAAAAGCCTATTAGTCTAAGCAGTTAATAATAGCGAAAAGTAAAGCGCGAGAATAAAAAAAAACCTAGCTATTACAAGGCTTCAGGGAGGGGGTTACATAACCAAAAATGGGGGATAAAAGTAAATGAACGACCGTAAAATAAACCTAATTAAAATCTATTACAACCTTGGAACATATACAATAATTAATGAAATAATGGAAAAAAGATGCGCGCGACAAAATTAAATATGGGGAATGAATAATTAAATTCAAAGAAATCTAATTAGTGAATAAAGAAAATATATTTTTTGGATTTTTTGAGAAAGTAATTAATTTTGAAAATTAACCTAATTTCTATTAAATTTTAATTATGAAAAAAAATATTTAAGTTAACCTAATTAATCTAATTAATTAATGCAAATAAATATTTTATGAAAAAAACTAAACCTAATATTTTTGTGATTTTTGATTTAATAAAAAAAATAATTTTGTAAAAAAAAATAATTAAAACAAAAAAACTAAAAAGAAACAAATAAAGAAATTAAAAGGAAAATAAAGTGGGCCTGATTGGAAGCAATTTGGGAGGTGTGGTTTGCAACTTTCCAAAGCCTAATTTGTTAGCCCAAAGGTCATGCGCCTGATCCAATGTAGCTTACTTCTGATGGTTCATGGTATGACTACACGTACTGGATGTTGGATTTGGATATGATGAGATCTTGTGGTTGAATTTGGAGACGCATGGTGGACATTTGATCATGAGGCGCACGGGATCCTGCATAGAGTGTTAAGAAAATAATAAAATGTGCACGCCTAGGGTCGAACCCAGGTCTTTGGTTTCACACGCCCCTTCCCTTGCCATCTGTGTTGTATTGTTCATTCATACATATATCCAAATGCAAATAATAAAAAGAAAATCAAGTGTTAAACCCAGTCAATTAAACAAATGCACACGTCAGCTAGTATGGACCAATCATGTTATAAGGACAAGCCACGCATGCAGTTAGACTGCCTTCAGCCTTTGACTCACCGGAGAAGCACCGGAGCCCTAGCTCCGATCGTCTTCTCTGACCATCTCCTCCATCCAATTTACGCAAACCTGCAAAAACAACAATTAATTGGACCCTACCCCCTAATTCGAGGGCTTCGGATCCAATGATGACCTCCTCTTGCCCTGAAACAGCTTGCAAACATCGCTATGAGAAAAAAACGTGAAACCACGGTCTTTAATGGTAAAGGGTGATTCCGGGTGTTAGCTTCACATGTTATACGTTCAAACACTCACAATCATTAATAGAAACACATGTATGCAGTCAATATGGATTTAAATTAGGCATTGTGCAATTTTGAGATCAAAGAAATCTTATCCAAAAGTGAGGTACGGACTTGCTGATTTTTTGATGCTATAGGATTGCTCATGAGTTGGGTTGAGTCCCTTGATGCTGCAGGAGTACGATTAGAGGCTTAGAATCAATGGAGAATGGCTGGATCGTGAGATCTCAAATTGCACTAAACTTGAATATTTTTGAAACTTTGTTCTTAGTATGGAGGCAGCCTCTTTGTGTCCTTTAGGTCTGGGATTGTTGTGGTTATATATTGTAGCACATTAGGTCAACATAAGTGGAAAAAATCCAATGTTTTGATGAAAAATATTCTTCCTTCAATTATTTGATTTTTTTGTTTATTTTTGGAACAAATCCAATCTTACTCTCCCTCCAAGAATTTTCCTTGATTTTTCAGCTTTTGTTGATTGTTATTTGATGAGAAAAAGATTTGCAATAAAATCTTTTATTATTTTGATTATTTATTTGATTTAATTTGATTTTTAAATGATTAAAATCAAAATAAATAAAACAAATAAAACCAATAATACATGGAAAGGTGTTTGGGTCGCGGACCATGATAGAAGTAAGATGCAAGCATAAAAAGTTAGGCCCATTTGACAAAAAATGCAATTTTGGGCATCGTTGATTTTTGACAATTTTCCAAAAATGGCCAACTTTGGCAGTGCATATCTCCTTCAATTTTGGTCCTAAGGGTGGGGTGGGGGGTTCTTGGACTTTTTAGAAATCTTGAGATGTACCCCAAACAACCCTTTTGGTTTCATTTCAATTGGATCTTCCATGCTCATGTAAGAAGCTTTGACCCAAAAGGTGTTTTTGTTGACTTTTTGAAATGACCTATAATGTCTAAATTCATATCTTTTCATGAGGGAATTTTTGAACTTGAGGGCTGAATATGAGTTGTATGGAATTGAATTATCTTCAAAATGAGCCTTGGATGAGAAATTTCTGATAAAATATGAGAAAGTTATGCCTGGTCAAAGTTTGGTTGACTTTTCCTATAGAAACCCTAATTTAACAACTTTTTAGTTTTGATGAATTTGGGGCATTCCTTGAGGAATCGTGATCAACCCTTGATAAAATGATGGAAATTATTTTAAAATTTTGATGTTGACCAAAAATCTTGAAGTTTGACTGTAGGTGGGTCACAATTGACTTTTGACCTAACATAGTTAATTTTCAGGCATTTGAGCAGTTGACTGAGCAAACTTGTTGTGCAAGGCATGAAACTTGATATGGATGATATTGAGGACATATTAGGACCATGGAAAAGTTTTGAGACCTTTGGAGTTCACATATCTCTATGTAAGTGGAAACCCTAGTTGAAGGTTTATTACCTTAGGAGAGAATTTGCCTGGTTAATTCTTAGGCATCCTTGAGCAAGTTGAGGAATTCAATGAGCATGTGTTTAGTAAAATGAGATGGAAAATTTTAGGGTAAAACACTCTGTCATATCATCTTGATGATATCCCGCATTGAAATAATTTGCTTGAACATTCTAATAAGGACATTCATTTTTGAAGTGTCTGAGTTTGTGGCAATGGAAACACTCCACTGTATCACGATTCCAGGGCCTTTCTCCTCTACTTCTTTCTCTGCCCCGAAAATTTCCTCTACCATTTCCTCTTCTACCCCTTCCACCATAGTCATGAGTATCTTTTAATGCCTGATCATCTTCACTGATAAATATTCCCTCCTTAATTTGAAATACCTCCACACCCAGAAAATACCTCATTTTTCCTAAGTCTGTCATTTCAAACTCAACATTCATTGATGACTTAAACTCTTCCAATCTGCTACTCCATTCTGCTATGGAGTGAGAGCTGTAGTGAGCTGCCTTCTGATTCCCTCTTTAGAACACATGTCTTGGAACTCTGTAAGAGTAAACTCTCCTCCTCTATCTGTTTTAAGACATGTAATGGCAGGCCCTGATTTCTTCTCAATTTGAGCCTTGAATTTCTTGAAAACATCAAATATTTCTGATTTTTCTTTCAAGAAAAAAACCCATAACTTTCGACTAAAATCATCAATCACTGTAAGAGCGTACCTCTTCCCGCTGCTTGATTGAGGAGTGATAGGGCCACACAGATCTGCATGAAGCAGCTGCAACCTCTGAGTGGATTTCCACTTGCTTTGCTTTGGAAAAGCCTTTCTCTATTGCTTCCCTACTATACAAGTTGAGCAAATTTCAGAATTTTCCGTTATCTTGAGAAGACCTATAACCAACTTCTGCTTCTCTAACTTCATTAAATTTTGATAGCTCAAGTGTCCAAATCTACGATGTCATAGAGTCAACAAATCTTCCTTGACACCGATAATTTGCAAACATTGATCTAAGCTGCTTTGCTCACTTTTCTTTGGCATAGTGTGAAGCACAAACATTTTGTTTGTCTTCATTTTGATTTGCAATAAAAGTCCTTTCTCCTCATGAAAGACTTTGCATACATTGTTTTTGATAAGAAATGTGAGTCATTTCTCCCGCATTTGGCCAACATTAAGTAGATTTGTTATCAAACCGGATACATAGAAAACATCTTGAACCACAAGCACCTTCTGTTCTGTTACCAGCCTTGCACTTCCTTTGCCTACAACTTCAAGTTTGTTTCCATTTACCAGCTTGACAGATCGCCTAAATTTCTCATCAAGAGTGACAAACCATTCCTTGGTTCCACTCATGTGATTGCTGCATTCAGAATCCAGGAACCACCAGCTCTGCTGACTCTCAAAGCTTTGATCTCCATAAACTATTAAGCACACTTTTTCATTCCTGCTTTTCACTTCTTCAATAGTCTCCATAAGGAGCACTTCCTCTATCATATCATCTTGATGATATCCTACATTGGAATAATTTTCTTGATCATTCCAATCAGGACATTCATTTTTGAAGTGTCCGAGTTTGTGGCAATGGAAACACTCCACTGTATCACGATTCTAGGGCCTTCCCCCTCTACCTCTTCCTCTGCCCCAAAAATGTCCTCTACCATTTCCTCTTCCACCTCTGCCACCATAGTCATGAGTAGCTTTTAAGTCCTGATCATCTTCACCACTCTTTCTGTTGAATTTTTGTTCATGTACCAACAATGAACTCTGAAGTACATCAACCGTGAGGGTGTCAATATCTTTTGATTAATCTATAGAGCAGACAATATAATTGAATCTCTTTGTTAGGGTGCGAAGAAACTTCTCAACCACCTTCACATCATCCATTGTTTCACCACAATTTTTCATAGCATTTTCCACTACCACGACTCTTCCAAAATAGTCATTCACTGACTCACCATCTTTCATTTCCAACACTTCAAAATCTCTTCCAAGAGTCTGCAATTGTGCTCTCTTGACTCTTGCATTACCTTGATATTTGTTCTTCATATAATCCCACAATTCCTTGGTAGTACTCTTCTTGGTGATACTCTTCAGAATAGTCTTGTCGATTGAATTATAAAGATAATTCTTTGCTTTGAAGTCCTTCAGCCTTAGATCCTCCAGCGCTTTTGTTTGAGCAGGAGTAAGCGTATCTCCCTGCGCCGGCTCAGTGAACCCATCAATGACAACTCCCCAGAACTCTTTAGTTCTGAGCAAGTTCTCCATCAACAAGCTATAGTGATCGTAATCACCGTCGAACTTAGGTAGTCATACTGTGCAAAATGACTATTCTCAGTCATGATGAAAATCCTCTCAATCACCCCTTTTTTTTTAGGTTACAATTTGTTCCTCGCTCTGATACCACAATGTGTAATATCTTGAATTAAACTGACAATTTTTATTGAATTTCAATAACAGAATAAATAGTCACAGGCTAAACAAACATCCCACAATTTTAGGCTGATTCTAACTGATCACTAGCCCACTCCTAAACATGCTGCAAGCACAAACAAACAGATTTTGACTAATTCTAATTAAAGGGAAATAATAGACTCTATTAATTAATTAATAAACTAATGCATAATAACTTAAAATATTCTAACATTGATTTCCATGATTGTTGATGCTTGAATTCTTGTAGGTGATGATGGTAATGAATTCTTGAAGATAGTGAATTATTGATGATGCTTGAAGTTTGATGGAGGTGAAGATTATGGATGAAATGGTGATGGAAGTGATGAAGATGGAAGTTAGAATTGGTTTATGATGGAGATGAATGTGAAAGAATGATTATGGAAAATATTTGATATAAGATTGTCCATTCAGCCAACATTGTTTCAAGGTGAGTCATTGCAGAAATAAGACACGAGGATATATTCCATTCAGCCAACATTGTTTCAAGGTGAGTTATTTTATGAAATTGTCTATGGAAATTTTAATATTTGTCTATTTATAGGAAATAGCATGAAACGTGAGAAGAAAATAAACCAAAGTTGTATATCCAGGCTTCCTTATTTATTGTTAAACTGATACGTAAATCTCATATTATTTTCTTTTTTGTATCTCTTACAGGAGAGGAATAAGTTATACTTATATACATAGAAAATCCTATTTCTAATTATGACCAAATCAGAATGATTAACAAATAATAACTCTATTCCTATTATAATTCCTAAAACCATGCTGACAGCTAATGCCAACACTCCCCCTCAAGTTGGTGCATAGAGATCTCGAATGCCCAACTTGTCAAGTGTGTTGTAGAAGTCTCTGCTACATACAGATTTTGTGAGTATATCTGCTAATTGATCTTCAGATTTAACAAACAGAAATTGAATTATCTTGGTCTCCAAATTTTGCTTAATAAAGTGTCGATCTACTTCCACGTGTTTTGTCCGATCATGTTGGACCAGATTATGAGCAATTTCAATTGCAGACTTGTTGTCACAAAAAAGGTTCATGGCATTATTCGGAGCATGGCCAATTTCACTTAACAGTCTTCGAAGCCAGAGAAGCTCACAAAGACCTGTAGCCATCCCTAGAAACTCTGCTTCGGCACTTGATAATGCTACAACCTTTTGTTTCTTACTTTTCCATGTAACCAAATTTCCTCCAACAAACGTAAAATAGCCTGAGGTGGATTTCCTGTTGGTGATATCTCTTGCCCAGTCAGCTTCTGTATAGCCTTCAACTTGTACATGATTATTCTTTATGAACATCAAGCCTTTTCTAGGCGAGGACTTCAGATACCGCATGATTCGAATTACCGCGTCCATGTGATCTTTACTCGGGTTATGCATAAATTGGCTTACTACACTTACCGCATACGCTATATCAGGTCGTGTATGAGATAAATAAATAAGTTTGCCAACTAATCTCTGGCACCTTCCTTTGTCTGTTGACACTTGCTCTGGATATTCTCCAAGTCGGTGATTCTGGACAATTGGAGTGTCTACAGGTTTACAGTCTAGTAGCCCAACCTCTGATAAAAGATCCAGGATATATTTTCGTTGAGATAGAAAGATGCCTTTCTTCGACCTAGCAACTTTGATACCTAGGAAATATTTGAGTCCACCTAGATTTTTCATCTCAAATTCGATTGCCAGTTGTGTTTGAAGTTTTGCTATTTCCTCAGAGTCATCTCCCGTAATAATCATATCATCTACATACACAATCAAGGCCGTGACCTTACCTTGACGATGTTTCAAGAACAACGTATGATCAGCGTTGCTTTGTTGGAAGCCATAATTTTTCATTGCCAAGTTCAATCTCCCAAACCACGCTCTAGGAGATTACTTCAAGCCGTACAAACTGCGTTGTAATTTACACACTACCTTCGTTTCATAATTTGTCATGTATCCCAGAGGGATATCCATATATATTTCTTCTTTCAAGTGCCCATGGAGAAAGGCATTTTTTACGTCTAACTGATGCAAAGGCCAATCAAGATTTACTACAAGGGATAAAAGAACTTTGACAGTGCTTAACTTGGCAACAGGTGAAAAAGTTTCTTGATAGTCTACGCCATATGTTTGAGTAAAGCCTTTAGCTACTAGTCTTGCTTTGTACCTTTTGTTCTGGATTGGGCCCGATAGGCCCAAAAGCATTGCTAAGGCCCAGTCCAAAGGGACTTACTGAGGACCACGCCGACCAAAGGGTCACAGCCGTGCCCGACATCCTGATGTCCAGCTCGACATCCTGCTGTCCAGCTCCACGTCCTGATGTCCAGCTCCACCTCCTGATGTCCAGCTCGACGTCTTGCCGTCCAGCTCCACGTCTTGATGTCCAGCTCGACACCCTGCTGTCCAGCTCGACATTGCCTCGAGCATCCCAACTAGGGCAGACTCAGTCCACTATTCCCCCAACGAGACTCCGGAAAGACCGCGTCTCCGTCCGCCCGCACTTCACGCAGAACATCCAGGAAGGGGACCACGTGCGGGTCCCCACTACCCACGTAGAACCTGGCAGTTCCTCCATTGGGCCAAACCTGCTCGGCCCAATGAAGGAACCTTGGCCCAGCGCTGGGGGCTATAAATACCCTTTGCTTCCAGAGGGTCAGGTATTCATCATTCTAACCTCAACTTACTATTATCTGCTCGTACTCCTACTTACTTCAGCATCGGAGTGCCTTGCAGGTACCCCCCCCCCCCCCACCTCGTTCAAAAAAGCTTTCTGCTCGGAGCCAGCCGTGACGGTCCATTTCTGATCAGGTCAGATCAGTGGCGTCGTCTGTGGGAAACAGCTTCCCCGTCTAACGAACAATTCTAAGGACCAAAGCTCAATCTAACTACCTGTCATGGCTGATCCAGCTCGCGACGAGCAGCCTGTCCGTGTCGCCGACACTAATAACGGTCCCGCGGACAAGAATGGACACCTCGACAATCCCGGTGATCCCGGCCACAGTGCCATCCCTGTGACAACCGCCCCTGGACCTTCCTCCTACAGGGACGGGGCTACTGCATCATCCTCTACGACCCCTCCAGCACTCGAAGACGACCCGGTAGCTCTCGCTCATCGCAGAGCTGCCCGGTTCTATGAAGTCCCAGTTCCTGTCGGGGCAGACGCCACGACTCAGGCACTGTTCGCGGCCATTAATCAGACAAATTACCTCATCTTCGCCCAAGGAGAAAGATTAAGGGCACTCGAAGATGATCGACGACCCCCGAGGAGGCATCGGAGGCCACATTCTCCTCCTCCTCGGGTCACGGAAGCTCGACACCCTTCTCCCCCGCGAAGACACTATAGGGAGAAATCCAGGAGCCCTTCTCCCCGGCCAAAGCAGAGGCGGCCCTACCATGAGAGACAGCCCGTCATCCCTGCCAAAGAACCCAGTCGCGACCCATCAAGGCACGACAAGAGGCACGCCGGAGACGGGCGTGTGACCTTCAACCACCGAGCATCACGCTCGAGGGAATCTCAGCACGATCATCGTGCCAGACATAACTATAGGACCCCTTCTCTTTCTCCGGAGATGAGCGACGAGGACGACCCCCGCGGTCCCCAGTCGCAGGCCATCATGGATGCACCTATCCCCCCGGGCATGGAGAAGCCCCCGCATCTGAAGGAGTATGATGGAGTAGCGGACCCGGTCGACCACATTGACGGGTTCGAAGCCATGCTCCACTATCATAATGTCGGGGGGCCCATCAAGTGCCGTCTTTTCCCCACAACTCTCAGGAAGGCGGCCATGGACTGGTATAAAGGGCTCGCCCCGGGCTCAATTACATCGTGGCGGAACCTGAAGAACCAGTTCATCAGTTCCTTCACAGCTTCTCGGCGCCACCCGAAGACCGAGGCGGCCCTCGAGGCCATCATCCAAAGACAGGATGAAACCTTGAGGGAATTCATCAACCGCTTTAACCGGGAAGCAATACAGGTCCCCTGCGCGGACCATATGAAAAGATATTTGCTGGAGAGAGGCCTCCTCCCCGGCACAGAATTCAGAAAAGCTGTAGGTATTGAACCACCTCCAACTTTTGATGCCCTCCTCGACAAGGCCCGAGCATACATGGACTACGAGGAGAGAGAAGCTGCCAACAGGGCCCGAGACTCCAGGGATCGCGCTCCCAACAACAGCGGCAGCTCACGATAGGACCCTCCTCCCCGACGTACCGGGGAGAAAAGGAAGGAAGATCGACCCCGGGAGGTCCGGGAACAACGGGGCCCCTCAGGCCGTTTCACCGAGTACACTCCGCTCACGGCTTCCCGCGAGTGTATCTTGGCGGAGTGTGCTAGTACATATTTTAGAGACGGTGGCGTCAAGCGTCCCCGACCTGCTCCCGCCAAGCCAGGGGCAGACAAAAATAAATACTGTCAATACCATAGGAGTCATGGTCATCTGACAGAGGACTGCGTCCACCTCAAGGACGCCATTGAAACCCTCATCAAGGGAGGGAGGCTCGCACAGTACAGGCGAAACGACGCTCCCCGTCGTGAGGCCCATGAAGCCAAGGAGCCCGAAGAAGATGCCCGACCATCAGACGAGTCAGTACCAATTCAGACCGCCTTCTCGGTAACCAGGCCCGAGGACTTCGACGTTCCCGAGCTCCTGCAGGAGCCCCTCATAACACACAGCAGGTGGGAATACTTCCCTTCCGCCATGGTCATCAACGGGGGCGGGTTCAACGACCTCACCATCAATTCAGCCAAGAGGAAGTTGGACGAACTGGTCGACATAGCTCCTCCTCAAACTGTGACGTTCGAGAGGGTGAAGGGCAGGTCAGAGCCCATCACCTTCTACCTGGAAGAACTCCCCGGCGGAGCCCCGAACGCGGTCATCCCCTTGCTGATAAGGGCAAAAATGGCCAATTTTGACGTGCATCGCATCCTGGTCGACGAAGGGAGTTCCGTCGACGTGATGTACAGCCAACTGTTCCGGACCTTGCAACTGGACGACTCACATCTCTCTCCGTATGTGGGTTCGGATCTTCAAGGCTTCAACGGCTCGACTTCCAAACCTTGGGGTTATGTCGAGCTCCTGGTGACGTTCGGAGAAGGAACGGCTACAAGACAGGTTAAGGTCCGCTTCCTCGTCATTGATTGCCCGTCTCTATACAATTGCATCTTGGGGAGACCGACATTGGCGGAGCTGACAGCGGTGCCCTCGACTGTCCATCTGAAAATGAAGTTCTATACCAAAAGGGCACGGGTAGCCACCATCCAAGGAGACCTCGCCGCTGCCCGCAGGTGCTTCAACGCCGCTTCAAAGGGACGGGATACCGTCGACGTGGGGACCAGACCCACCAAGAGGACAAAGCAGGAGCCCGACAGAAAAGCATCCCCCGAGGAAGAAGTCCAAAAGGCTCCACCAAAGGTCGACTCCATAGCCCTCGACGCTCGCTTCGACCAGGACGAGCCATCCAGCAGCGAGCAAATCCCACTCCGACCTATTCCGGACGGTGATTTTGAACCCGTTCCCCTCGGAGAAGACCCGACCAAGGGAGTGAAGATTGGCAAAGACCTCCCCGACTTGGCTAGGAAGCAAATCAAGGTCTGTCTGCGCGAGAATGCTGATCTCTTCGCCTGGAGCGCTGCAGAGATGCCCGGACTCGACCCTGAGGTCGCCTGTCATCACCTCGCCATTGATCCAGCCGCCAAGGCCGTAGTACAACGTAGGCGTAGGCAGTCTCCCGAAAAAACGGAGGCTGCTGAAAAAGCTGTAAAAGACCTCCTAGAGGCAAATTTTATTTCTGAAGCCCGGTACTCCACCTGGCTGTCAAATGTTGTACTTGTTAAAAAGAATAATGGAAAATGGAGAATGTGTGTTGACTATACCGACCTCAACCGGGCTTGCCCGAAGGATGCTTTTCCTCTACCTAACATAGACATGCTGGTCGACAACTCGGCCGGCTACAAGACTTTGTCGTTCATGGACGCCTACTCGGGATATAATCAAATCCCAATGGCTCTGGGCGACAAACGCTGCACGGCGTTCATGACCAGCTCGGGCAACTATTACTACAACGTAATGCCCTTCGGACTGAAGAACACCGGTGCAACTTACCAACGCATGATGAACAAAGTGTTCAACAAAAAGATTGGCGACATGCTCGAGGTATATATAGACGACATGATCGTCAAATCCCGAGCAGACACCGATCACGCAGCTCATCTCAAGACAGTCTTCGCCCAAGCAAGACAGTGCAAAATGAGGTTCAACCCCGAGAAGTGCACGTTCGGGGTTAAGGCAGGAAAATTCCTCGGATTCTATCTAACAGAACGAGGGATTGAAGCCAACCCCGACAAATGTCGGGCGTTCTCCGACCTCCCAACACCGACGTCGAAGAAGTCGATACAAATCATGAACGACATGTTGACGTCACTATCCCGCTTCGTCGCGAAGTCTGCTCAGCACGCCCTCCCCTTCTTTAAGCTCCTCCGAAAGGAAGCAGCCTTCGAATGGAACGAGGAATGCGAGCACGCACTTCGCCATCTGAAGCAGAGCCTGTCTCAACCGCCCGTGTTGTCTCGACCAGACGACGGGGAACCATTGTACTTATACTTGGTCGTTTCAAACGAAGCCATCAGCGCAGCCCTTGTCCGCGAGACCCCTGACGGGCAGAAACCTGTCTACTTCACGAGCAAAGCCTTACAAGGCCCCGAAAGCAGATATCAACAGATAGAAAAGGTTGCTCTGGCCCTCGTCAACGCTGCGAGGAGACTCAAACACTACTTTCTAGCCCACACCATCATCGTGCGAACCAATCAGCCGGTGAGGCAACTCCTGGGTCGGCCAGATATGGCGGGCAGGATGCTGAAGTGGTCCTTGGAACTCTCCGAATTCGACATTCAGTACGAGAGCATGAAGGCCCTGAAAGCACAAGCCTTGGCCGACTTCGTCGCGGAGATGACCACTCACGACCTTCCCCCGGGGAAGGAACACAAGTGGACCATCTTCGTCGACGGAGCCTCCAGCTCTTCCGGTAGCGGCGCAGGGATCCTTCTGGAAAACGAAGAAGGCGTAGTGATCGAGCACTCCTTGGTTCTCTCCTTCCCGACGTCAAATAACCAGGCAGAATACGAAGCCCTACTCGCGGGACTGAGATTAGCCGAGGACCTAGGAGCCCGCGAGGTTCAAATTTACACCGACTCCCAGCTCGTCGCCTCTCAAGTACAGGGAAGCTACCAGGCCAAAAATGACAACCTCATTGAGTACTTGAACTTAGTCAAAAAACACATGGCAAAGTTCGTACGTGCAGAAATTTCTCATGTTCCCCGCGAGCAAAACACGAGGGCGGACATATTGTCCAAACTCGCGAGCACACGAAAGAAGGGCGAGAATAAATCCGTCATCCAGGAATCTCTGGCACGTCCGAGTATCGAACCACCCTCGACTACGGTCGAGATCCACGCCATCGGGGATGCCACGTCTTGGATGACCCCGGTTTATAATTTCCTGACAAAGGGAGAACTCCCGTCGAATCAGGCCGAAGCTGCCATAATCAAGCGACGAGCATGTTCCTATGTTGTTCTCGAGCAGAAACTGTACCGAAGAGGATTCTCCATTCCCCTCCTGAAATGCATCGACGAGTCCGCCATCCCCGACGTACTGCGGGAGATACACGAAAGGATCAACGCCCAGCACATGGGCGGTAAATCCTTGGCAAGGAAAGCCCTCCGAGCAGGATATTACTGGCCGACGATGCAACAGGACGCCAAGGAACACGTGAAAAAATGTGACAAGTGCCAGAAGCACGGGGATATGCACCTCGCCCCCCCGCACGAGCTGAACACATTGTCATCCCCATGGCCGTTCGCCTGGTGGGGCATGGACATCCTCGGGCCCTTCGTGCAAGGAACCTACCAGAACAAATTTCTAATCGTCGCCGTGGATTACTTCACGAAGTGGATCGAGGCCGAGGCACTCGCAAAAATCACCTCGCACAATATCCTCCGTTTTTACAAAAGAAACGTCCTCGCCAGGTTCGGAATTCCGCAGGCCCTGGTGACCGAAAACGGTACCCAGTTCACCGACCACGGGTTCTGAGACTTCGTCACCAAACTGGGGACCAAACAACATTTCACGTCGGTCGAGCACCCTCAGATCAACGGGCAAGCCGAAGCCGCGAACAGAGTCATCCTCCGAGGGCTCAAACGTCGACTCGGCGAGGCCAAAAGAGGATGGGTCGAGGAGCTCCACAACGTCTTGTGGGCATACCGCACCACACCCCACTCAACAACGGGTGAAACACCATTCCGACTGACGTATGGCACCGAGGCTGTCATCCCGGTCGAAATCATGGAACCATCCCGACGAACGGAGGAACCCCTCGACGAGGAAATGAACGACGAAGCACTAAGGGATGAACTCGACCTAGTCGAGGAAATCCGATCGGGTGCAGCCCTGCGCGAAGCCACCCTAAAACAACGAGTGGCTCTGCGCCACAACGACAAGGTCATCAAGCGCGAGTTCGAAATAGGCAGTCTGGTATTACGCAGGAACCAGAAAGATTCCCGCGAAGGGAAGTTGGCCGCGAACTGGGAAGGACCCTACCGCGTCCACGGCACCACGGGTACCGGGGCGTACTACCTCGAGCAGTTAGACGGAGAGCCACTACCACGACCCTGGAATGCTGCTAAGCTAAAGCAGTACTACAGTTAGAAACTATCAACACCTGGGACCCTCGACCAGCAGCACCCGCGCTCGGTCAACGAGGAAAAACGTCCAATTTCGTATAAGGCTAAGGTACAAGCCCGACATACGGCCAAAATGGCACAGCATCGCGCGGTAAACGATGACGATCGACAGTGCCCGACGTGGACAGCTATATCGAGCCCCACCGTCGTCGTACCCATAAGGCAGAACACCCAGCTCGCGATGGGCAGTTCACGCCAAGGGCGAATAGTCCCTAACGGGCTCCACGCCCGACTGAGCAACTTCGCTCCGAAATGCCCGACATTCCATCAAGAATAACGGGCCATCTAAAAGGGTCAAAGGGAAATCTCTCCCCTCGAGCACAACACTTAGGTGACTCTGGCCAGCGAAAACGGCCGGGCACGCATACAAACGGAGGCGGACAGAATCGCTCGCCAAATCAAAGCCACTTACGGGCACTTCTCGGGCCCATGACTTAGGCTAAAAATTCATGCAAATATATGATTTCAAACAAGGGCAAAAAATCTAAAATGTAAAACAGCATTGATATAAATGCCCGAAGGCGACAAAACAATAATAAACCGACCAAGAAGGCCGGCGATGTTCATAACGTACAATAAACGGGCACGCAGGCCCAAAGAATAAAGATATCAAGGGCACGCAGGCCCGCTATCCTATTCAGACTTCCCCGGAATCATCATTGTCGGCGTTTGGAGAGTCGGGCGGAGGAACGATCACGCCATCCACGATCTGATGTGTGTGACCGATACCCTCAGTGACCAGGCCAAGGTTTAGCAAGGAGAGTTGACCGACCGCAGAGTTGAACCCGTCCTCCAGGGCACCGACGCAGTCTACCTCGAGGAGCCGGATATGGGCGACCAGCTCCACCCGACTCTTCAAAGCTACTATGTCCTCGGGCTCGTCCTCGGCAGGTTGCAGGGCAGCATTCATTTCCTCGACCTGTTGGGCCAAGCGTTCGACTTCGACTACCAGACGATCCCTGTCTGCCCGAAGAAGCTCCCCTTCCTCGGCCAACTTCCCCGACTTCTCCTTCTCCAGGGTCAACATCTCCCTCTCAGCATCGAGCATCGCAGTCTGCTCTCGGAACATCCCCTCGGAGCGTTCCAGAGCGATCTTCAACTTCCGCGAGCTCGAGGCCAGGGCCGCCTTCTCCTGCTCGAGTTCTTCAACACGGGCAGAATCCCCTCCATCCTCGGATAGCACCAAAGCCATCTCGGCCATTTTTACCAGCCCGTCCATGCTGGCGGCCAGATACGCCTTCCGGTCCTCTTTACTCATCTTTTTTATGGCTGCAGCTTCGTGGGCAACCACTGTCGGAGGGAATCGCTCGAAAAAGCCCGCCTCTTCGAAGCAAGGGGGGAAGGCGAAAGATTTAACAGCACCGGCGTCCTCGCCAACAGTCGGACCACCTTCCACACGGGTCCTCTTCCTCTGCATCAAAACGGCACTGGGGTCGATCTCCTCGACTTCTGGGGTCCCATCCGACGCGGGCCCCGAGCTTGACGGCGAGTCCACCCTCACCGACTGAGGAGCATTTGGACTGTGTGGTGGGCCCATCCTCGTCGCCTGTGGGGCCTTCACGACCCTCCTGCCTCGCCTCTGGTCGCAGGATAATTTCAAGAGCCTTTCATGTCGACTAGCCATCGTACCTGCACAAAATAAAGGTTAGGTCAGTATCGAGCAAACTTCATAAATAAATGACGAATAAAGAATTTCAAGCAACAAACAACCTAATAGGCGGGCAACCTGCCTGTACGTCGGGCACTCCACCAGCGCCTTGGTGTCAATCGGACGGGACTCGAACGTTGGGTAACCATCTTTGTACAGGATATCATCCCCTTCCCGCGTAACCCATCGGGCGGGATGGAAACTATCGACAAACCGGCAAAGAGCGTCGTACGCCTGCTCGTCTTCCGAGCACATGTCCCCGGCGGCAGTATGATAATAACCGGTCCCATGCTCGTAATGCCGGGACATCCAGTGCACAGGGACTTTAGCCGTACGACCTAACACAGGGTTCCCATCGTCGCCCAACATCGCCTCCCCGTCCTCGTCGCTCACCGGCTCCTCCTCCTCGAAAAGGGAATTTAAAGCAGAATTGGTAACTGGCCGCACCACGTACCACTTGTCTTTAAACCCCCTCACGGAGTCCATATACATCTTGAAGAGTCTCCTCGACTGCTTCAGGGAGACCCAGCTATGTTTCCCTCCTCGGGACTGACGCTGCAGGTGAAATATCCGGAAGAAAAGCGGGATGGTCGCCCCGATCCTCAGGTAGCGACACGTCAACTCAAACGCCCGGATGAAGGCGAGAGAGTTTGGATGTAGCTGGGACGGGGCCAGCTCCAGGTGCGTAAAGACCCCGGCCTGGAAATCAGTGAAGGGCAGCCGCAACCCTAGGTCTTTGAACGCGATCTCATACATCGCGAAGCTGTATTCCGGATAAACCGAGCAAATCCTTGCACGGGATGACGGGCGCATGACTACGAAGTTCTTCTGGAAGCCGGGCTGGTCTTGACCCTCTTCGATGACAGCGTATGGATGTCGGTCGTCCCGGCTGTAGACCGACGCTATCCCCCTTGGCTCGACGCCCACCCATTCCAGCAAAGGGTCGGTCACGGTATCAATCAGGGTGACCGACTCGTCGGCACTCTGTTCTTCACGGTCGCGGCGTCCGGAGGAGCTCGGCTCGTCCGCCATGGTTACCTGCAGAGCACGGGAAACCAGTCAGTTGAGCACGAAGCCATACGCTCGACAAATCACGTCGTCCCATGCACGACTACATAAGTCCGTTTCCACGAATAGTTGCCTCCCCGACATCCTGAACCCGGTGTTCTTCCTCAAACCAACTGCGCGGTCACTCTCCAAGCATGTCGACCCAAGGTATGAACATGGCGAGCCACACCATGAAGCCCACGGCCAAGACCATGAACATACCGGGCGCAATCATGAATCAGGCGCCCTGGATCATGAAGACCCCGGGCAGCTCTGAAGTTTATCACCTAAAACTATGAATGCGTCGGCCACAAACATGCGTTTGCCGGTCCTAGGCATGAATGTGTCGGGCTAAGCATGAGTTTACCGGGCTAATCCCACGTGCACGGTCCTAAAACATCTACAAACGCCAGAAATCATGCATTCTAAACAGAAAAATGAAGAAGATAGATCACTTACTTGGATCAAAGAGTGGGATTTGGCTACGGAATAGAAGAATCTGTGACGGAAAGTCGCAACTGGAGAAAATCTGGAAGAGCAGCAGCAGAGAGAGCACAGAGAGTAGAAACGTATTATGGGGCCCAAGGTTCCTATTTATAGTGATGACGTGGAATACCAAACGTCACCTCGGGCAACCACGGACTCCATCTCCTCGACGCGCTGCTCCCAACGCAATGATGACCCTACCCCCATAGGGTGGCGGCACAGTTCCCGAAAGATACCTCGTGTGCTCGACAGACGCGCCCGGTAAGGATCCTCCACGCATCCACCGCCGAAGATGTCTCCGAGCACGACACGAGGAGGCCCTCGAGGGCCCACACCTCTGTCCCGGGCACGAGACCTCAACGAGGGAATAACTTGGGTTCAAGTCATGGCTCCTCGCAAAGGAACCACAACTTGGGAGGCTCCTGTTCTGGATTGGGCCCGACAGGCCCAAAAGCATTGCTAAGGCCCAGTCCAAAGGGACTTACTGAGGACCACGCCGACCAAAGGGTCACAGCCGTGCCCGACATCCTGATGTCCAGCTCGACATCCTGCTGTCCAGCTCCACGTCCTGATGTCCAGCTCCACCTCCTGATGTCCAGCTCGACGTCTTTCCGTCCAGCTCCACGTCTTGATGTCCAGCTCGACACCCTGCTGTCCAGCTCGACATTGTCTCGAGCATCCCAACTAGGGCAGACTCAGTCCACTATTCCCCCAACGAGACTCCGGAAAGACCGCGTCTCTGTCCGCCCGCACTTCACGCAGAACATCCAGGAAGGGGACCACGTGCGGGTCCCCACTACCCACGTAGAACCTGGCAGTTCCTCCATTGGGCCAAACCTGCCCGGCCCAATGAAGGAACCTTGGCCCAGCGCTGGGGGCTATAAATACCCTCTGCTTCCAGAGGGTCAGGTATTCATCATTCTAACCTCAACTTACTATTATCTGCTCGTACTCCTACTTACTTCAGCATCGGAGTGCCTTGCAGGTACCCCCCCCCCACCTCGTTCAAAAAAGCTTTCTGCTCGGAGCCAGCCGTGACGGTCCATTTCTGATCAGGTCAGATCACCTTTCAATAGACCCATCAGCTTTGTACTTGATAGAGAAAACCCACTTACACCCTACTGATTTCTTCCCTTTTGGCAAAGGAACAAGAGTCCATGTTGCATTCTTGTTTAATGCCTCCATTTATTCATTCATAGCTTGAACCCATCTAGGGTATTCAATGGCCTCTTCAACCTTGCTAGGTACATTGTGTGAAGATAGCTCATTTGAAAACTTCTTAAGGGGTTCGGACAAGTCCTTCATAGAGACATAATTAGCAATTGGATACCTCGATCTATGATCCTCTTCTTCAGGGGAGTATCGCTTCGGTGGTTTTCCCCGATTATGCCTGCGCGGTAATTCATATCTAACAGAGATATCACCATTATTATTATTAGGAGATATATGAGAGCTTACCTCAATGATATTCTCAGGAGATGGATCGTTCGGTACTGGAGAGGGGGGGAATTCCGATACTTCAACTTCAGGACTCATATGATCGGTTTGAGTTTGACCAGAATCATCACAAGCTTTAGTTGATGATATATCAATATCCTTGAACCAGTCAAATGTTGACCAATTTGACTCTTCTCTTGGTGTCTCCCCCTGAAGAGAAGAATTGGATGGTGCCAAGGAGTAGAAATGGTCGAATTCCAAGAATGTAACATCCATTGTTACATACATGCGTCGAGTAATAGGGTCATAGCAACGATACCCTTTCTGGTGTACACCATACCCCAAAAAAAGGCAGCGAATGGCACAAGGATCAAGCTTTGTATGCTGGTTTTTATGTAGGTGAACAAACGCAACACAACCAAAGACTCGAGGTGGCAACATTTGTATTGTAGGCAGTGGTACAAGTGTCGACAAGGTCTGCAGTGGAGTTTTAAAGTCAAGAACCTTTGATGGCATCCGATTAATGAGATATACTGCTGTAGTAACAGCATCAGTCCAATGGTGGTGAGGCACATGTGCTCCATGTAAGATAGCACGAGTAGTTTCAAGGATGTGACGATTTTTTCGTTCTGCAATACCGTTTTGTTGTGGAGTTTGTGGACACGTGGTTTCATGAATAAGACCGTGTTTTTTGAAATACCCATGGAATTGGTGGTTTACAAACTCCCCACCATTATCAGAGCGAAGGATCCGAATCTTCTTTGAATATTGAGTTTGAATCATTTTATGGAATTGTTGAAATATGTGCAACACTTCATTTTTTTGTTTCAACAAATAAATCCAAGTCATTCGAGTGCAGTCATCAACAAATATCACAAACCACCGATAACCAGAGAGAGAAGATTTTGGGGATGGACCCCATACATTAGAATGGATTAAAGCAAAAGGAACATTACTTTTATTCATACTTAATGGAAAAGTGACTCGATGACTCTTGGCTAAAATACAAGCTTCACATTTGAAGTTCAACAAAGATGTATCTGAAAATAAATTTGGGAACACATGCTTCAGATATCCAAACGAAGGATGGCCTAATCGACGATGCCAAAGTAAAAGTTGCTCCATTTTATTGTTTATTGGATAATGCATGTGATGCGCTCGGCCTACACTAAAACCCTCCATATAGTAGAGTCCTCCTCTCTTAGTACCACGCCCAATGATCTCCTTCGTGAGAATATCCTGAAGGAAACAGAAAGATGGATAAATTAGCACAATACAATTCAAGTCTTTCGTAACTTGACTCACGGACAACAGCTTATGAGATAGAGAGGGAACAAGTAATGTATTTGAAAGCAAGAGGGCTGGTGATAACATCACAGTTCCAGCCCCTGTTACCGGGGATAAACCACCATTTGCGTTGGCAATACTTGAGCACCGAGGGGCTGAACGTTCAGAAAAATCAGCAGCATCAAACGTCATATGATCGGTCACTCCGGAATCAAGTATCCATGCATTAGAGGCATCATCATGATTAGAGCAAATTAGAACATTACCTTTACTGGTGTGGGAACTTGATTTCGGGATGAGGGAAAGATGTGGTTCGGCAGTAGCTACTGCAGCTTTTCCCGAGTTGCTATCAGTTGTATCGCGATGCTTTCGAGTCTGAAATTCTGTCCACCAATCTGGATAGCCATGAAGTTTAAAACAGGTATCTCGAGTATGTTTGTTACCTCCACAATGAGAACACTTAGTGCCATCAGATGATTCTTTATGTTTGGTTTGAGAGAATATCTTGCTGCTCTGTAATTTGAGACCCTTAGATGCGAGAACTGCTCCAGATAATTCATTGGAGTTGTCTGTCATCACTGCCTGACGAAGTGCTTCCCTCCTAACATGTGCATATGCTTGCTCCACGGTTGGAAATGGTTTCATTTGTAAAACATCGCTTGATATTATCTAAGCGGTCATCAAGTCCATCCAAAAAACCATACACTCGTTCTTCTTGGACAAGTGTATTGTAGTGTTGGATATCAACTCGACATGTCATCGGATTTGGACGTCGGAAATCTATCTCACGCCAAAGTCCTTGGAGATCGTTATAATATTTTTCAAGAGAACCACCGGCTTGTTTAAGACGTGTCACCCGTCGCCTAAGGTCATACACCTGCGAGGTATCGCTACCATCAAAGTATGTGGTCGCAATTGCATCCCACACCAGTTTGGCAGTGGAGAATCGAATAAAGTTGCTGATTAGAGAAGAGTCCATTGAGTTGATTATCCATCCCTTAACAATCGCGTTGTCAGTCCGCCAACGTCGAAAGGTAGGATCTGTTTGAGGGGGTTGCGGAAGATCTCCATTGATATATCCCAGTTTGTCTTTGCCGGAGATATACATCTCGACCACCTGGGACCAAAGGGGATAGTTGCTGCCATCTAACTTGATGCCAATCGGTGCCACCGTATGGTCAGAACTAATCTGTGACGGGGCTGAAGCGCAGTTCAAAACTTCCGTCATTTTCGTCGTCAACTCAGCAAGAATAGAAGTCGAGGTAGCATCATCGGAGATTGAATCCGAGTCGGCCATGGAAGACGGGTGGAAGGTGTTACCGTAGGTCAGGGTTAAGACCTGGCTCTGATACCATGTTAAACTGATACGTAAATCTCATATTATTTTCTTTTTTGTATCTCTTACAGGAGAGGAATAGGTTATACTTATATACATAGAAAATCCTATTTCTAATTATGACCAAATCAGAATAATTAACAAATAATAACTCTATTCCTATTATAATTCCTAAAACCATGCTGACAGCTCATGCCAACATTTATCACCCAACCGAGGAGAGAAATTGGTAGAGACTTATGTTTAGGGACATAAAAATATACATAACTACACGTATAGCCAATGCATTGGCCTGATTTTCATTCTCACCAAAGGTTTGGGACAAATCAAAGTCATCTATATTTTTAATTTGATGCAGTTATCCACGTTGTTTGTTATATATGTATGCTGTGTTTGGTAAAGCAGTGAATGACTGCTACCGCATGTTTGCAAGCTCCGCACAGTGATTTTCCAAAGCTACTATTGGTAGCTTCTCCCAAACGTGCGGTATTGCCGTGACTTTTAAAAATTTCCAAACACAATCGTAGTGTCATATGAGTAGGAGGACTAGACAGTAGGTAGAAGGACAATGAAACATTCCATATTGTTTATTTAGTAAAACACCAACATTCCTTGATTAGATCAATAATTGGCATCCTTATCACTATATTATAGCATGCAATTTTAGCTTTTGGTTTATATTTTGGCACTGTAAATCCAAATATGATGGCTTTGACCGCACAGATCCACAACTGATGCATTTAAACTTCTCCTGTTTGGTAGTAAGTAAATAATATATAAATTTAGCTACATATATGATAGGGGTTTAAAATAATTAACTATATGCTACTACCTTCAAATCCACAGAGGATTGAAATATACTTTCAATGTCTTTGTTAATTGTCTAACTGCAATGAACTTGAATTTATCATGTTTATTGTAGAAATAATTGCTATTATTCGGAAGAGTTAAAAAACATTTACATGGTGTGTTCTGTGATAAGTTACTTTTTTTCCTCAGGCTTGCAAACACAAAAATTACATGGCATATCAGGAAATCAACATTTTGATGATTCACCCCAAAAAGAATTGACAATAACTAGCACCGTGATTTTTAAGAGAATTTACATGAAGAGTATTTGCCTTCAAGTGTGAGAAACAGTGATTAGAAAATAGAATCACTAGTGCTATTATTATTGTTTGATCACTGTATTTGACACTCAAGGAAGAAAAAAAACCATGTTCTAATCATATGGTTATGTGTAAGTGTTCTGGACTGGCCTGACAGTTTGAATGGGCCCAGTCTAGATTTTTTTTTTGGTGCGGTCTGCACGTCTATGACCCGAACTGTCTGCTATCCGTCGGGCAATATCGATCATTTGTCCTTCTAAGCCAACATCGGCCTAGAATGATCGACGAGCATCCTCTCAATCTGTGCGACATCAACGTCTTGTAGCCTACCAGGAACCGACCAGAGAGACGCTTGTAATTGGCCCCCTCCTCGGAACCAACGGCTAGTTACGGGCACATCTGTCCGATTTGACCAACTCCTGGCAGTTACCTGATTTCACGGACCCGCATATCTAGGCGTGAAATCAGGAACCAATGACTAGGGGTGGCAAACGGGCATGTCCGCCTTGTCTAGGCCCGTCTTACAAAAGCTCGCAAAAATACGGAACGGGGCGGGCATAATTGAGGATAAGGGCCTAAAACCTAGGCCCGTCCTGCAAAAAAGTGAGCGCGGGGCGGAGAAAGCCCGCGGATACTGCACCTTTTAGACCTAAAAATGCAAAATTTTATGCTAATAATCATGCCCGCAAAAGTCCGTAAAAAAACGGGGCAGGGCGGGACGGTCACATTAGAGGGTGAGGGCATAAATTCTTGACCCGCCCCACACTAAAGTGCGGGTAAAACGGACATGCCCAACGGATCGGACCCGGTTTGCCATCCTTACCAATGACTACGCGTCAGAGGTATTATATAAACCCTCACACATGTGAGGACGAGGTATCAAATATTCATTATTTACCACCTAATATTTTACTTGTATTTCTTTGTTCCCACTCTTACTTGATTGTTGGAATGTTTTGGAGGTACAACCTTTTTTCTCCTGAAATAATGTTATTCTATGAACCATTACTAGAACATGCTTGATTATATGCCACTAATGGAACGTGTCCTAGTTGATACGCCACTTTTGAAAAACATTTGGTTCTATCTATGTACCTACACGTCTTCGATTCTTTTATCGGTCACACAATAATAGTGAAGTAACTATATTTAGTTTTAAAATTATGAGACTTATATATTGATTTGAAAATACACTTATGTGGAAAACCAAATTTATTATGCAGATGTTATGTTTTGGTTCTATATACTAGTGGAAAACAAAATTTACTATGGACATGTTATGTTTTGGTTATAAGTACTACTTCTTGTAAGTACGATGTATCACACTTATTTAACATATTCATGGTTAATTTCTTGCATGAAGGGAGGAGTTTATAATAGGACCTTCATTACTTGATCCAAAAGAGCATAGCAGCTAAGTTGGCAAAGAGCTCAGAATTCCAAGGAATAAAATATGTTACGTAAGTGCATCAGAGTTGGAAGTTTATATAGATTAGTTTGGAAAATATCCCTCCACTTAATTCTATTATAGTAGTATACTTTTTTGACTCTGCATCTCTCTGATTCATCTAGTTCAAATGAATGTCATTGATGCCTTACAACACATACTTTATTTTCAGGATTGCTACTATATCTATACTTCTGTCAACATATGCTAAAATTCTGATGCACTGTCAACCACCAGACCTTAAACTGCAGAATCAGATATGGGCAATATTTAAAAAGTGAGATATATCTATGATGTTCAATTTCCCATTGTGACTGTTCGTTGTTTTTATGATGCCATAGGTTTTTCTAACCCATTCTCATCCTTTTAGATATGAAAGCTCAATTGAAATTGAAATACAAACGAGCAATTGAATACTTTGCATTGGGTAGAAAAGTGCAGTATTAATGGATATATTAGCTGAAATGCCTAAATTCCCTAAAAGACAGGCACTTAGAGTTTGAATCCAACACAACAAACACTTTAGTGTTTTCAATAAGTAATTGATGCATGTATCTTGTAGCAACTTTTTAAAGTATAGATAGACCTTTCACTTGTTTTATGTGAAATGAGTTTGTACTATTTATTATTGATATTATCCTGCATGTGTTTAATATCTCATAATTTAATGTTTTCTTGTTTCAGTTTTGATCAAAATACATAATAATGAGATCCTATTGGATATGGATTTCAGAAATAAATCTTGTCATCCACTTGTTTAGTGATCACATATGGGGAAAATAAGAGGTATGTACTTCAATTTTTTCCAAGAAACATTTGTCCCAACTATCTCATTTACAAACTAAAACTTTTCATATGAGGGCATTTGGTCTAGTGGTATGATTCTCGCTTTGGGTGCGAGAGGTCCCGAGTTCGATTCTCGGAATGCCCCATTTTATTGTTTTGAAGCTGTGGAAGTTTGTCACTGTTAATTGTTTATTTCTGGTTTATTTGTTAAAGTCACCATTGTCTATTACTATTGTCAAACAAATAGTATTTTATTGGTTGAACTTTAGAATGGATTTTTCATTACTCTATTATAAAAAACATTGTTTATGAAGCCAAATAGATGATAACATACCCATGCAGGATATTATGGTTTGAGTTAGTAATTTTTGTATTGTGCAAGAAAAGAAGGAAATATTTTTGTATTTTTATATCTGATCTGTTATTAATTATAACATTATGACTACTTTTGAGTTGGAAGGAAAAGTAGATTGTAGTGCCAGTACCGTCACAGAAAGATAAGTTATTCATATTTGAATGGTCGTTTGGCATAATTACTATATCTCAAAAAGACACTCTTCACATTTGATTGTTGATTGTTTAGTGTCACTTTTGCTATACGGTCTCAATGACAATGGAGAAAGTGATAAAATTTGTAAAGAAAAGAATTCTACTAACTGACATTATGTTACCAAAAATGTAGTTTTAAATAACGACAACATTGCCGCTACCATAGTACCACTTCTATTCTTGTATGATTATGTTTGTGTGTTTCACTATCTGGTCAATAGTAAAATACCCTGCACACTATCCCCTCCAGGCACTAATTTGAACCCCCAAATAAGTACTTAAACGTTTGGTTCTACGGAGATAACAAAACCAATGTTTCTTCCCACACTAGTTTCTTTTATTTTCATCTGTTGTTATGTTTGCTTTGTTACATCTACTCTCTTTCCACTTTTATGCTAATTCACGTCTAAATGTAAAATAGTTATAAGAAATACAATTATTTCGTCTTCTTCTAATGATCATTCCATTTGTGTTGGTGTCTGTGATTCATAGATAATAAGAGAATTATAATTGAAATATTATAAATTTTTAGTACATGAAATACGAAGAAATGTGATAATTAAAATATGACGTAATATAACATATGAAATAGGGTGTAATGTAGCATATGAAATAGAGTGTAAATTATATTAAAAAATGGTGTAATTATACCCGATTTTTATTAAAAAATGGTACTCCCTCCGTTCCTTTTTAATGTCGTTTTAAAAGAATTTTTTTGTTTTTATTTAAGTGTCGTTTTTATAGTTTAATGTTATCATTTGTCAATTATATTCTTACTTTCTCAATAACTCCACTTCACATTTTCCATAAAATTAATTATTTTCTCAAATTAGTTATTGGAAAAAGAGAGATGGTGTATGATTGAATTTATTTGAAAAGAAAAAAATAAATGAGGGTATAATAGGAAAAATAACTCTAATAATCTATTATCTTGGTTGAAGAGCTTTATGCTAAAATGACACTTAAAAAGAAACGAATGAAGTATAAATTAGCATATATTTACACCTGATTTTTATTAAAATAGGGTGTAATTATGAACGTATTTACACCCTTATTAAAATAGGATGTAATTAAGAACGTATGTATATCCGATTTTTATTAAAATAGAGTATAAATAAGAACGTATGTACACTCGATTTTTATTAAAATATGGTGTAACTAAGAATATATTTACATCCTATTTTTAATAAAAAAAGTGTAACATAGAATCTATTTACACTCGATTTTTATTAAAAAATAATATAACGTAGAACATATTTATATCAAATTTTTAAACGGATGTGAATGCGTTTGACATCTTTCATCCAATGAATATACACTAAATATTTATTAAATTTAATAGGTATAAATTTAATAAATAACTTTTTTGTGCTAGTTCATATAGATTGTTCTCTCAACAATCACATTACAACAACTATGTTAGTACAAGAAGAGAAAGGATAAGATTTTGTACATATAATATAGTTCCAACGACTTTTTTTACAATTTACAAATGATTGAAAAATCAAATATACTAACCGACTACTAATGGTTTACACAAGAACTCGAACAATATTTTGGGTTCTTTTTGAGCATTAGATTTAATTGTAATATTAGTAAAGAACAACACATACACACATGTCTTTTTATCACTATTTTTTTTAAAATGTTATACATTTGTAACCGATCTTTATTTAATTGAACATTTTATGTGAGTTATTGTAAACACACATTTTCTTAATTTCTTAATTTATCTAGTGTGAAGCATAGAAGTCCTTAAATATTTAAGGTGTGAAGTCTTCTAGTGTTAGGCAAGAAAATATTTATAGGTTTAAGGCAACAAAATTTGGAACTGGATTGTCTTATTATTTGCATGTAATCAAGTTTGATTATATTAAAAATCTCTCCATGTGAGGAGAATGGATGTTACTCCTAGTTAACGGAGTGAACCTGGACAAACCTAGATAAACTTCGTGTGTGAATATCTTCCAACTCTCCATACATTCAGCATTTTATTCACTTCTTACTGTGTTATTGAAGAAAGCTTACAAAAATCCAACACAATTTAAACTCCCATTTATTTGTGTTTTTCTCACCTCTAAGAAAGTTGTTTGTTATTAATCAATTAATTTAATTCTTTTTATATGTTTCAATATTAAATTAAGAATAATTACAACAAATTATAAAATTTATACATGGAACAAATGTATATCATTAAATAAAATTATACATCAGATATAATCTATTTACAATTTGAAATCATCACTTTAATATGTGGAGAAAAAGAATAGCAACAATCAAAATAAATGACATTGAACAATAATAATCAATAAATTGAAAATATAACAGAATAAGGTGAGAAAAAACGAAAAATTTATTTATCCAATTCGATCAAAAGATCTACGTTTGGGGGAGAGAGGAACTATCTAATTCACTATACTCATAAATTTATGTCATAATAGAATGGGTAAGTGGAATTAGGTCAATTAATGAAATAGAGTAGTAAGAATAGGGATTAGAATTAGTGTTGTCATATAACAAAAACAAAGAAGAGAACAGAAGAGAAGAGAAAAGGAGAAAAAAGAGAAAAAAGGAAAAGTGAAGAGGCAATCCTAAAGACTCTCCACTCAAGGTAAGGGTGAAAATCTATGTTATTGTGGGAGTATATATGATTAGATGATGGGTAGTAACATGTAATAAGATTGAGTATGTGAATTTCTAGATTTTGAATCACCCAATTTGATTTAGGGTTTCGGAAATTAGGTTTTAGAAATCTAATTTTTATGATACAAATAGGTTTTCTATGATATATACATGCTAGAATATATTTATTTGGTGAAAAATGAGCATTAGAACATGGATTGATAGTGAAATTCGTGCTTGGACACAATGTTGTCCGCATTAATTTTTCTTGTTTTCGCAGAGGGCGCTTAGCGCGGCCTATGACGCTTAGCGCGGTCTACTGCAAGTTGAAAAATTATATTATGCATGAATGGGATTTGAGATCTTGTATGTTATGATTTATCATGGATTTACATGTATCTTAATAATTTATTTGACTTGATTCAGATTGGTTTTAGAAGCGTTTTGATGAGAAACTTAACACTTGAATTGTGTATGTAAGTGTTGGAATTTGATGATGTTTGAATATAGCATGATTTGTATCTAATTGTTACATGTTATAATGATGTGTTGAGATGATTTATACTATGAGATTGTGTATATGTGATTGATTGACATGAAAGATGTATGTTGTGCAATGTTGTGAAGATAATTCAAAATATGTTGAATTATGTGATGAATTGTTGTGATGAGTTGTTGAGATTCCACATGTACATGCATCATTTGTGTCAAGAGGCAAGGTTCGGTAATTTCGTGGAAACTATTGAGTTGTCCCAAAACTAACACTGAATGAGGTTTGAAAGCTTAAGGCTGAATCTGACTTTTATTGGTGGTTATCTGTCTTGGAGATGTGGATCCGCAGGAGCGGTAAGGATGACATTTGGTACCACATGCATAATGCATTTGAGTTGCATTAGAGTCACATGTGTCGATGTGAATTGTTGATTTATTGTGCATTATGTGATGTCAGTGTGAATGTTATGGTTGGTGTGAAATACGTGATGGTTGAATTGATTGATATACTTGTGATAATGGTGATTGATTATATTTGAAATATGAATGAATGAGCTAGGTTGTATATGAGAACATGTATGATGATTTATGTTTATGCCAAATGCAAGACTATATGAAGTGTGGTGAATTCTATCATTGTACATATGCTTTACATTGTTTATGATTATATATTTTTATAATGATATGAATTTCCACCCTTCTGTTGGAATGATATTTTATACGACATCGCTCAGGTACCGGAGATAGCGGTGCTTCTTCCCAGGATTAGAGGAGGAGCTAGATCCTTATTTATCTGCTTATTTCTATGTAGTGAGTCATTGCTCTTGTCTATGTAACACGAGGGATATTCGAACTCATGTTTGATTTGTTTCGAGAGATATTTGTTATTACTCTATTTTATTTGGATACGTATGAGATTATATGATGTTTGGCCTCAGTGCCTAGTACTTATGATATGATTGTCAGTATGAGATTTCAATCATTTATATTTTTATGTTGAGATGATTATACCGCTACGAGATGTACATTTTGTATTGGTGTATGAAACGTGAATTTGAATACGTGTTATGATCATGACCAGTATGCATGTTTGAATTTTCTTTATCATTTTGTGAAGTCAATTGTGACACCCTCTTTGATATGTATGCTAATTTACTCTAATTGTGCTATTTATGTTTATGTGGGGTTAAAGGGTGTTACAATAGTGGTATCAGAGCAATGGCCGGTCAGATTGGCCAGGTTACTAATGTGTTAATTTCCTGTGGTATTCGATTTGTGTATGTGACACAATTGACACTGTTTGTCTAACGAGTGTCGTTGGTTGTTGGTTTGTTTAAAATCTTAGGGTGATGGTTGCCAGAAGGAATGGTGATGCTATTGCTGAGGCCTTGAGAACGTTGGTGGGATCTCTTGGGCAGATTCCACAAGCGAATGCTGGTAACAGAGATGAGGATGATGAGTTCTATGCTTTGGAGAAATTCTAGAGGAACAATCCTCCAATTTTTGAAGGAGAGCATGAACCTGACAATGCACAAGCATGGTTGAAGGCGATTGAGAAGATCTTTCGAGTCATGAATTGTACTGATGCGCAAAAGGTGCGGTTTGATACTCATAAGCTTGAGAAGGAAGTTGAGGATTGGTGGAATAACATTGTTCAGAGGTTTGATGAAGATGGTATCATGGTTACTTGGGCTCTTTTCTGTGATGCTTTTCTGGAGAATTATTTTCCGGAAGATGCTATTATCACGACATGTTATGTCATGAATAGGATAATTATTTGCCCAATTCTTGACAAAACTCCTTATGAACTTTTGAAATATAGAAAACCAAATTTATCTCATCTTCATGTCTTTGGATGTAAATTTTTTTTAAATAATGGAAACGACAATCTTGGAAAATTTAACGTGAAAGCCGATGAAGGTATCTTTCTTGGATACTCTCAATCTAATAAATCATATAGAGTTTATAACAAGAGATTACTTATTGTTGAAGAGTTTGTTCATGTTATTTTTTCATGAGACTTCCCCAAATAGTGTTGGGAAAGGTAGTTCTTTTCATGATGTAGGGTTATCCACAGAAGACATACTCAAAGACACCGATGAAGGAGTTGATCAACCTAAAGCAGTGGAAATTGAGGAGGATGGGGATAGCTCCCAAGAAAATAAAGATGATAAAGGCCAAGAAGAAAATGATGGTCTTTCTTTGGAGTGGAGAACCTCCAAAGATCATCCACTGACAACATTATAGGTGATATCAAAAAGGAGGGTAACGACTCGCTCTAAAATAAGTAGTCTTTATTGTCATCATTCTTATGCATCACTAGTTGAACCTAAAAACACTAACGATGCCTTACTTGATGAGCATTGGCTTATTGCCATGCAAGAAGAATTAAACCAATTTGAAAGAAATAATGTTTGGGATCTTGTCCCTTGTCCTACAAATCATCAAATCATAGGCACCCGATGGGCATTTAGGAATAAGCTTGACGAACATGGTGTGATAACAAGAAATAAGGATCGTCTTATGGCTCAAGGGTGTAACCAAGAGGAGGGAATTGAATATGAGGAGATGTATGCTTCGGTGGCCCGACTTGAAGCTATACGCCTTTTATTAAAATATGCTTGTTCTAAGAATTTCAAATTATTTCAAATGGAGGTAAAAAGTGTATTCCTTAACGGATACATAAGCGAAGAGGTGTGTGATACGGTGGAAGAACTGACTTGAGGTTTTGCGTTTGTGTTCGCAAATGTTTCAGTTTAGCAAGAGTCGCCACCAACTTTTTATTTTATCCAAAGGAAAGGTCAAAAAGCACAGGAAAGACCTTTGAGATGTTTTATTGGGTTCGGGGGGTAGATTATGAAAAGGAAAGGTGCTAGCACTCTTTTCATCCATGGTTTTCCATGGGCTCTTAGTTACTTGTTTAGATCACTTGCTTTTGCTTTTCAATTGTTTGAAATGGTGCTTTTGTGTGTGGTTTTGAAAGTATTTTAAAAAGAGGTCTTTGTTTAGGCAACCTTTGCAATGATTCTTGTTTGAATGTATACAAAGGTGTTTGTCTTTTGAAAAATGTTTCAATGTTTGAAAGTTTGTTTTGGGAAATGTTTTTGAAATTGTGTGATTGTTTGAAAACAGCAAGGATGGTTTGCAAGTTTGATCAAGTAACTAGGAGTTGTCTACCCTACTCAAATATCTTTCCTACACATTTTTAACCCTTTGACATTGTTGTTTTACCATTGTATTTGGTAAACAACCTTGTATTTGGATGTTAAACGGGACGAGCGTGGGTCATCGTATGACCATGATAGCAATGGTGCTAAGTATCTTAGCAAGCTTTTTGAGGGACTAGATCATTTTGTTTAGGCAACCAAGATAGCGTCATCGAGGGACTATGATCTTTTTGTTTTGATTTTGTTTTGCCAAGATACCTAGCATGCATACCATGACCATGTTTTTAAGGAAACAAGTGGGTGAAACCCTAGGGGTGATTGTGTGTATTGTGTTGTCATTTTTCATGCATTTTTGTCTTGTGTTTAGTCATGCTATTTGTTTTGATTTTGGTTCTTTGCATACAAACCATAATCTTACTAATCATGCATATAAAGCAATAAAATGCGTAAAAGTAAATCTAAGACTATTACAACATTATTATGAGGAGGGGGATACAAGCTTGAATAGGGGGTTATTGCTCAAAAATAAAACTCTAAAATACTATTACAACCCAATTGAATATTGCACAAATAAATAAATAGACAAATATTCAAACGTACAAATAAATATAAATATGCAAAATGTTTTGGTATTTATTTTTATGTATGTAAAAATGAATTTATTTAATGTCTTAAAAAAAAATAAGAAAATAAAAATTATTTTTGGAAAGGGTGGAAACCTTAATTTTTGTTTAATAGAAAATATATGCTATATTGTTTATTTATTCACAAGAAAATAAATAAATGTATATACAATATAATATAATAAAAATAAAAATATGTAAGTATTTAATATTTTTTTACAATTTTATTTAGAAAAATAAAGTAATATTAACCTAATAATTATTTATTATGCAAATAAAAATAAAATAAAAATATGATAAAATGCCAAAAAATAAAGAAAATATTTTTTGTGTTTTTAAATGTTCAAGAAAAAATAATGAAGTCAGAAAATAAAAATAGAAATGAGAAATATGCAAAAATAAAGAAATGGGCCAAGGGGTGCAGGAAGTAAACAGGGGGTGTCAAAAGTACGACAAAGCCAGGCCCAGCCCAAGTCACGCTTCATCCCTGTCCTTTGGCCAAAACGCGCGCTTCTGCAACTTCAAATTTGTTCTCTCTATTCTTTGCATAAAATCAAAAACTCACAACATGAAACTTATAGAGCATTAAACCACGATTCTAACCATATAAAAACTTGATCTAACTCTAAGAAACCAGGGAGAATTTTATCACCCCCAATTTCTGACCTAAAAAATTCAGCAACTTCAACATCCAAATTCTCCTAGCTCAGTTAACATAAATGAATTCTATGAATATGTACAGTTCAAGGACATTAAGGGTTACATTTTTGCTTCACAAACCTAAGCTTAATGATTCCTAAATAAGGAGATAGAAGTTTGAGAAATACCTGTTTCAGTCAAGTTTGGATATGACAATGTAGGAGTTTTGGATGAGGCCTGAAGGTCATGTTAGCTTGCCTGAAGTTCACTCAACCTTTCTCAATGCTTGGCTTGCCTTGAACTTGCCTGAATATGCTTGTAGAACTCAACCTGCAAAGCTTCAAAGTAAAAATGGTGAAGTGTGAAAATGGAGTTACATGGCTGGATAGGGACTTGGATAGTTTAGGTGTATTGTTTAGAATGTGTTTGAAGTGGTTTGGGACAAAACACACGAGTGGAATTGGATTTGGAAGTGAATCTGCAGAACTTGCCCTGTTTTTGCAAGAACTTGTAATTTTTGTGCTTAAGGGTGTTTGAGATGCTAAAAGCTCGTGTTTTGGACTTGGTATATTGTGCTGAACCTGTTTGAAAGGTGCACAAGACTTGGTTTTAACAGATACAAGAGATATGCTGACTTTTGCAAGTTACTTGTTTTTGAAGCAAAAGTTGGAATGGACAATGCCAAGGTTGTACAAGCTAGCTTGAAGCCTGTTGATAGTTGGTACACCCTTCCTGATATTAGTGAACTTTGTTTGCATCAAAAGGCTTGGTGTATGGCTCAAGATAAACAATTTGACATAAAGCATGCTTTATCAAAGTAGCAATGTTATCTTTTTGCCAAAAATGGATTACTTCAATGTGTAATGTTCTAAAGCTCAGAACAAAGCCTCTAACCAATGTATTTGCATTTAATTTATGAGTGTAGAAAGGATTAGAACCTGTAAACCAAGTACAAGCATGATCCAAACTGATTTGCAATTTGTATCAATGTGCAAAATGCCTTGGCCAAAAGGGATAATTTTCCATTTTCAAACTTTCGATTCTCCCTAACCACAAATGATCTTGGAGAGTTCTTGGACATTTTGGAAAGCTTGTAACATGCTCTACAATCCATATTTGAAATGAATTTTGATATTCTACTTGGAACTAGGTGAAAAGTTACCATGAAGATAGGTCAAAATCCTGCCTAAACTAGGGCAAAATTTTCACTAAGTTAGAAAGTTTTTGGACCCCTATTCACAAAATCATAACTTGAGATCCAAGAATCTTTTGGGAAAACTTTATAAATAAAAGTTGTAGATTTTGTGGAGGACTACAACTTTCATGTTGGAAGTTTTATTTGAATCCAATTGCATCATGGTGAAAAAGTTGGGAAAAGTTGGGGAAAAAATAAGAAATCTTCATAACTTAGAAAATTTCTGTTATGAAAATTTTCCATTTTAAACCCTAATTTTCAAAATTAGGTTTCTTGATGAAAAAGTTACATGTTTTAACACATCTTGATGAAAAATTACCCTTGGCACTTGATCTTGACCAAAAAGTCAAAGTTTAACTTTTCAGTGTACAGTTGATTTTTGATCAGTTGACTGGAAAATTCATCTGTCAATCCAATGCATTTGAGATCTTTTGAACCTTGTGATTAGGTCAAGATGATGCTATTGAGTCCTTGAAACCATTCTTGAACCCAATTTGCCATTGGCTAGGTGAAAAATCAGAAATTGCCCTTCTACAGTCAAAACCCTAAAAATGACCATTTTGCCCTTTTGATGATCTGATCAAATTTCTTGAGGAGTTGTGATCCAAACTTGATCAAATGGTTCATATGAGCCTATAATTTTGACGTGGATCAAAAATTATGAGGTTTGACTGTAAATTGGCCACAATTGACTTTTTCCCCAATACAGCTAATTTTTAGGTCAATTGTCCAATTGACTGGGCAAAAATTTGATTCAAGGCTTGAAACTTGGTATGGGAAATATTATAGGTCCAATATGAAGTATGAAAGTCACATTAGGCATTGGAATTTCAAAAATCCCTGTGCAAACTCAAACCCTAATTTCAGGTCAATAGTGCAAGGTGAGGTCTTGAGGAGAGCAAACCCTAATCCTGTCTTGAGTCCAAAGAGTCTTTTGGGAAAAATTTTGATAAAATGAGATGGAAAATTTTGGGGTACAACAAGGTGTATGTTTCTCAACCTCCCAGATTTGAAAATGATGAGTTTCCTAATTATGTTTTCAAGCTTAAACGTGTATTGTACGGTCTTAAACAAGCCCCTAGGGCATGGTATGATAGACTTAGAAAATTTTCTCTTGAACAAGGATACTCTAGAGGGAAAGTTGACACTACTCTCTTTAATAAACGTCAAGGAAAGCATATTTTATTACTTCAAATTTATGTAGATGATATCATTTTTGGATCTACTAATATGCATCTTGTCAATGAGTTCTCTAAGCTTATGTAGGAAGATTTTGAGATGAGCCTAATGGGGGAGTTGAATTACTTTCTCGGGCTACAAATCAAACAACTCGATGAAGAAACATTTGTATGTCAAACCAAGTATTGTCTCGAATTACTTAAGAGAATCAAAATAGATAGTGTTAAGGAAATTGACACTCCTATGGCAACAAACAGTAATCTGGATAAGGATGAGAAAAGTAAGGATGTTAAGGTAAGAAGGTATATAGGTATGATTGGTTCTCTTTTATATCTTATAACATCTCGTCCTGATATTATGTTTAGTGTTTGTATGTGTGCACGATATCAAGCGGTTCCCAAGGAATCTCATTTAAAAGCCATGTAACAAATATTTAGATACCTTATTGGTACCTCAAAATTCGGGCTTTGGTATTCCAAGGGAAACAAATGTAATTTGGTTGGTTATTCTGATTCCGATTTTTCCAGTTGCAAATTGGATAGGAAAAGTACTAGTGGAACTTGTCACTTGTTTGCATAATCCTTGGTAGGTCGGCATAGTAAAAAGCAAGTTTATTTAGCTTTGTCAACTGTCGAGGCAGAATATGTGGCACCTGGTAGTTGTTGTGCTCAAATATTATGGCTCAAACAACAACTATTGGACTTTGATATTAAACTATCACATATTCCTATCATGTGAGACAACACTAGTACCATAAATCTAACCAAAAATCCTGTTCTACATTCAAGGATTAAACACATTGAGATACACCAATGTTTTCTTCGTGATCATGTTGAAAAAGTGATGTTAGGTTTGAGCATGTTGATAGTAAAAATCAACTTGCAGATATTTTCACTAAATCACTCGCAAGTGAATCTTTTATCAATATACACTGAGAATTGGGGATCATTGATATCTCAAATGTTGCCTAGTTCTCTCTCGTTAATTGCATGTTAAGTATTCTCTCTAACTATATGTTTGAGTATTTAATTATTTGTGAGTGCAACTTCCAACCCTTCAAGAGTAAGGTAATATCGTTTCAATTTCTTCTTGAACGTAAGTTTTACCTAAATGCATATTTCTAGATTTCCTTCAAAAAATGCTTCATATACTTTCAAATGATGAAAACCATGAATGTTCATTTTTAAAAATTTCTGATAATCAACCATTGTGTGTTCTTGTTCTATATGCTTACAATGACTTCATGTATTAATTCTTTCACATTTGTATAGATTTGTTCTCAATATGCAAGCATGTGTTGTGATTATTTTCCTTATTTTATTTTGAAATGTATGGTTCATGTTGTCATAGTCACTTTATTAAATAAACATTTTCATTCTGGTGTTAGTAGTGATACTATGTTGTTTCTATGGTTGGCACATGCATGTGCAACATCGAGAGTTCCAATATGAAATGTTACATTATCATGACGCTTAAATTGAATTTCGTTGCTTTTGTATTACATTACATTTGTTGTGATTTGTGTTTCTTGTTATTTAAAAGTTTGCATCATTACATATATATGGGGATATGTAAATGTTGCTCTTATATGCAAAATTTGCCTCTGTTTGGTATTTGTTAATTGTTTGGAAACTTTGGTACTTCTATTCGGCTGATATCTTATTTTGATGTTGTCAAAGAGGTAGAAGCATATGCAGATGAATATAGGAAGCATAAAGACAGAGGGAGCCTTTGTAATACATCGTTGAAAGTTTTACAACCATAAAAAAGGGGGAGTTTGTTAGTACAACTTCAATATACAGTATATTGCATGATGTCAAAACCAGGAAAGATGGCACGGCGGTAAAATTAATTTTATCTCTTTCAGGTCAACACATGTAACTTCGTTTTAAAGCCAGTGAGCTTCTGTAAGTCACAGGTCGACAGATGCATCATACAAGTCGACACATACTGTAAGATTTCTGAAATTGTATAAATTCTTATTTTATGTGCCGACAAATCCATTTTTCAATTCGACACATTTACTCACATTTTAAAGCCTATAGCTACTGGCTTGCTCAGGTCAACACATAAAGTCCTTCAGGTTGACACATGCAGCCTTTTTATAAAGTATGTATCGACACATACGATTTTAAGGTCGACACATAAATTATGTTTTGGTCAAATTTTCATTTTCTTTTATTCCGAATTTTCCTTTTTGCCCTAAACTTTTCCAAACTATAAATACTTATTCATGCATCACTTCTAACTTGATGATACCATAAAATTAACCTACTTTTTGCTCTTCATCTTCAACCTTCTAATATATGCATACGCACCAACATTACATTGTGATGATGTTTTGTAGGGGTTCCATCTAGACGAAGAATTGAAGATTTCCAATTTGTTTGGGTTGAGTTCTTGTAGGGGTCTTCATCCGGAAAAACCACCGGGTTTGTCCTCCGACATCATTTGTTGAATTAGGGGTTTTCATGCAAGATCGTGCGAGAAGGAATCGTCCATGTGAAAAATCCCTTAGAGTGTTTGAAATCTTTTCAAGGAATCTTAGAATGGTTGAAATCTTTTTAAGGAAGTAGAAAGAATTGGATGATAGAATTTGTGATTGTGTGTTGATAGTGTGCAATCAGATTTTCTCGAGTGAAAAATACCTTGGAGTGGTTGGAATCCTTGCGAGGAACCTTGGGGTGTTTGAAATCCTTTTAAGGAAGTAGCTTAAGTGGAGAATAGGTTCCATCTATCGGTTGATTTGATCTTGGATTAAAATCAAAGGTTGGAAGAAGGGGCATCAACACCAAATTGAAGAATTTTGTATTGTTGTTTCTAAGTCTTCCATTGTATTAAACATTTTGCATATAAGAATTATCCTAGTTCCATTGGAATTAGGCACAGACGTACCCACACGCGTGGACGACAATGTGGAACTGTGTAGACAAATTCCTTGTGTGTTTTTACTTTTCCGCTTTTACTTGCTTTCAATTTCATCAATCTTTTTATCAAATAGCATTGTGATAGTAATTGAATTGTAAGAATGTTTCTCTCAAAATCGGTTTTTGAAATAGGTGTGGGTATAGCTTATAATGAATTTTGATTATAAGTGGTTTTGTATATCAATACTACTCAAAGAGAAATTCTGAAAAATTCACTTGCACACCAAGTGTTTGATAAAATGATTAAGTTAGCTCTTTGATTATTTAGCCTTGGAAATAGCATTGCAAAGTGATTGTGTTCAAAGAATAAATAAGTGCATTGTTGATTTGAGTTTCTATTGATCAATTACTCAGTTTTATGTCATAGATTTATCTTTCATAATTTGTATATTCGATTTTCCAATAAGTTGTTTTTAGACGATTTATCCAGTTAATTGCTTCTGCATCAAAAAGTTTTAAAAAGAATTAAATTCTAGATTTGTTTTTAGAATAAATTTTGTGCGCCTCTATTCACCTCCCTCTAGATACACAACATTGTCTAACACCTTAGTCCCAGACGACACCTGAGGCAGCTCCTCAGTCATCCGAGGCATATGGGGCAGCACCTGAGCCTGCACCTGCAACACCTGAGGCTGCACCTACGGCACCCGAGGTTGTACCTGAGGTTGCACCTGCAGCACCATCAACAGAGGCTACACCTGTAGAGCCTCAGGCTTTTGGAGGAGGACTGTCTGATTTATCTCTTTTGCCTCTTTACTGTGACCATGTTGCTATATATATTTGGAACAGACAGGTATGAATTTTGATTTATATTACATTTTTATTATGAAATTTATTATGAATTTGAAATTTTGGTTTGTTGATTAAATCCGTCAAAATAATTATGTAGGAACGTGATACGCTCAAAGTCATTAACCATGGGTAGAAGATCAATAGACTCGTACCCCTTTGTTGAGTCATGGTTCGATGAGATTTTATTGAGTACAAGTTTTAGACCGTGTGTGGATACATCATTGTCAAATAGGGTATGATTAACGTGTTTGTTAAGAGGTGGCACCATGAGACATCGTCGTTTCATCTACCACATGGTGAGATGACGATCACACTCGAAGATGTCGCATGTCTTCTTCATATTCCGATTAGACGGACATTCTTGGATCATGAGAGGATTGATAAAGAGGAGGCGTTAGATATGTTGGTTGAGCAGTTGGGAGTTACTCTTGAGAGTGTCGTGGCTGAGATTGATAAAACATATGGTTGCCACGTCAGGTATAGTTATTTAGCTAAGGTATTCACGGATGAGATTATGCGTGTACGAGAGGCTCATGGTGATCCCGAGCAGGTTACCATTCACTGGAGGTTTTCCATAAGAGTTTACCTATTGTATCTTATTGGCACACTAATTTTTGTGGACACTAGTGCCACTTACACCGATATCATGTACCTATAGTTCTTTGGAGATTTTGAGACAATCCACCAATGGAACTGGGGGGCTGCTTGTCTGGTTTACTTGTATACGAAGTTGGATGAAGAAATTAAGTGGAATACAAGGCAAATGACTGACATCATGTCACTCCTAACGGTATAATATCTGGGTCTTTGTGGGTTTTTGTTAATTTTTTTTATTCTAGACCTAACTATTTAATTTTCTTATTTCAAGGATGGATCCTACAACACTTCCCCCGCATCTCGGGTTGGTCATTTGTTACGGGTTATATTGAAGATAAGTCGCGTGCCTGCGCATATTACCCGCTCTGAGGTAACCAGACGCCTGAGCTGTTTCGGGTGTACATTGATTGGCTGGTGCATGGGGACATGCATTTATGTTCATACGTCGACCACCGTGTGACGATACCATCTGACGAGGTTACATTGTTTACAGATTGGTTGGCCTACGGGATTCGCAAGAGGGCTGCTTATATGCCTGAGCGAATGATGCGTTAGTTTAGGTACACCCAGACCATTCCCCGTGATCTGCTATATCTGCTCCTCTGATGGTGAAACGGAGTGATATGGATGCTTTCCTGATGAGGCCAGGAGTATTGTAGCACCAGACGACTGGAGCTACGAGTACGGTTACATGATATGATTCTTCTGGGTGTCCCATCCATACATGGTACAAGATGCTCCAGGGAACCCACTGAGGCCTGTGACACCCCAAATAATCCGATTATTAAATAATTAGAATTTTTAATTATTAATTTAATTGGAAATTTAATTATTGGTATTTTTGGATTATTGGAATTAATTTAATTAATTAAAGGAAAGAAGTATTGGTGGTGTGAAGAGTGATTAGAGGGTGTGAGGGGTAAAATACTCTACTCTTACTAATTACTAATTTAATTATTTTATTGGAATAATAAAAGGAGTATTAAAAGGAAAAAGAAGAGAAAGAGAGTTATTTTGGAATATTCATCATACGTGCATTTGAGAAGAGGAAAAAGAAGGAGAAAACCGGAAGCGTCAGAATTCGAAGAACCCACAAGGTAAGGGGTGATTTCAATTAGTTAATTCGTATTATCGGTTTATATATTCAATAGTATGGATCATAGTATGTTAGGGAATCCCGGTTTGGAATTCTAGAGTTCCGTAGAATTGTCCCTATTGCGGCGAATTGTAGGTTGAAAACCATTAGGGTGTCAGATGATAAAAAGGAATGATGAAATAATGTTGTTTGATGTTATAATGGTGCAAAATGGATGTGTTTTGGTGTTTCTCATGTTGCAATTCGTATGGGTATGTTTGGAATTGGTTTAGAATGAATAAATGCTGTCAAAAGTGCAGAATTTGACTTTGCAGGTTGTGGGAACCGGTTCCCAGTGGGGAGGAACCGGGTTCCACTGTGTGAATTTATAAAAACTAGCAAAAATGCACGTAGGAACCGGTTCCTGTATAGGTAGGAACCAGGTTTCCATACATTTTTCCAGAAGCGTGATTTTTGAACTTCGCAGGAACCGGTTCCTACATATGTAGGAATCGGGTTCTACTGTAACTTTTTGAAAAATATTAAACTTTGAAAATTCATAACTTTCAAACCGTAAGTCCGTTTTGAGTGCCGTTTTGGACGTTATTTCTTAAATTTAATGCTCTATTTTATAAAATGAAAATATTTCCTAAAACCTGAAATTATTTTGAAAATGAGTCAAATCCCGAAATAAGTGATTATTGGCTAACGCACATGGGTGTGTATGTAGCAGTGAACCTGTGATGGATAGATGTATTAGTATTGTGTGAATGAAAGGCATGTTTATGTTGCTAATGATGGTGTGCATGATCATTGAGATATCATGTTTTTGGTTTTGGTTCAGTTATGATAAATTGATGTATTTCATAGACTAATTTGATGTTGCATGCTAGTGATGTGCGTGCATATGCATTATTTTGGTGAAGTTAATTCCCATTGTGTGGAATTTGACTTGTATTGCCGTTAACCGATACCCGGGTGAGGATGGGTGGTTGGGCTGGATTCGTGTCCGGGTGTTTATGGACGAATCGATGGTTGTTATATCCGGTTGATGATGGATTAGTGTTGGGTGACTTGGTCACGTGTTGGTACCACATGCATTGTGTCTGCATTTGTGTTTGCATGGAATTGTAACATGTTAGGATGTCTTCCAGTGTTACAATTCTTTGGTTGATTATTGATTTGTGCATAATGACTTGTATGATTGGAACTGCGTGTTGAATCTGAATTTATGCTAAAATGGGTGAAATAATATGCTTGTGATATAATGTTGATTGAGAAGCTTATAATGCATGTTAATTATGAGAAATCTCACCCTTACTTTAACAATTTCAGATTAAAGTTAGCAGCTCAGGAGTTGGTGAGGATGGCTCTAGAGCTATGTTACTTTAAGTCCGCGTGTCAGTGTCGTGCTCTGATAGGTTGTAACACTGGGGAACGTTTAGTTGAGGAATTAGTTATTATTCAATTGTTTCTTTGAATTTCATTGGGAATAATTATGTTTTGGTTTATTCCGTTTTGGTTATGGTATTTTTCCGCTGTGTAAGACATGGTCTTAATTTGATTGAACTATTTGAATAATGACCCTCAGTGTAGCATGACTACTGTTTTATTGGAAGTTTTATTTATTTCATAATTGTGACATCCCTTGTTCTGTGTTAACTCTGATGGAATATGTCTTTAATCATTGATATAATTAATATTATTCGGGGTATTTTAGAAGGGGTGTTACAATAGTGGTATCAGAGCATAGTCGGTCTTGTCTTGTGTCGTTATCCCTTTTGTATGCGACTAGTGTAAGATGACACTGTCGATACTTGTGTGCTGATGAGGTTGTTTTGTAATGTTACAGAACAATGGCTGGAAGAGGTAACGGAAGAAACGACGATGCTATTGCTGAAGCATTGGGAATGTTGGCTGGAGTACTCGGAGGGAACCAACAGGGAGCTGTGATTGGTGTTGACCGACAATTGGGGAATTTTCAGAGGAATAATCCTCTGTTGTTCAAGGGTGCACATGATCCTGAAGGTGCTCAGAAGTGGTTGAAGGAGATCGAGAGGATCTTCAGAGTAATTAACTGTGTTGAAGGGCTGAAGGTGAGATACGGAACTCACATGTTAGCATAGGAAGCTGATGACTGGTGGGTTGCTACCAGAACTGAAATGGAAGAAGATGGTATTGCGTTGACTTGGGCTGTGTTCAGGAGGGCTTTTATGAGGAGGTACTTTCCTGAGGACATCAGAGGCAAGAAGGAGATTGAGTTTCTGGAACTCAAGCAGGGTAACAAGACTGTCAGTGAGTATGCTTCGAAGTTTACTGAGTTAGCGAAGTATTATGCTCATTATACTAACGATGCAGATGGAGAATTTTCCAAATGTATCAAGTTTGAGAATGGTCTTCGTGATGAGATTAAGCAGGGTATTCGGTATCAGCGTTTCCGAAGATTTCCTGATCTGGTTGACTGTAGTAGGATTTTAAAGGAGGATCTTGCTAGCACTAAGTCGAATGCTCGAGGGTATGTTGATATGAAGGGTAAGCAACAGATGGATCGTGGTAAGCCTTATGATAGAAGTAATCAGAGACCCGGTGGTTGGAAGAAGTTTGGTGGAGGAGATTCTAGTTCTTCCATTAAGTGCTACAAGTGTGGTGAGACAGGACATCGTATGGTGGATTGCAAAAGTAATGATAAGAAGTGTTTCAAGTGTGGGAAACTCGGCCACGTGGACAATGATTGCAGAGTAAGAGTGGTGACTTGTTACAACTGTGGTGAAGAAGGTCATACTCGTCCTCAGTGTACAAAACCCAAGAAGGAGCAAGCTGGTGGTAAAGTGTTTGCATTGTCTGGGTCAGAGACTAAGCCAGATGATCGGCTGATTAAAGGTACATGTTTTATTAATGACATACCTTTGATTGTGATTATTGATACTGGAGCTACGCATTCTTTTATTGCTTTGGATTATGCTAAAAGATTGAATTTGGAAATTTTTAATATGGATGGAAGTATGGTTATTGATACTCCTGCGTCGGGTTCAGTGACTACTTCGTATGTTTGTAGGAATTGTCCTATTATGATTTTTGGTAGGGGTTTCGGTATGGATTTAGTGTGCCTACCGTTAGAACAACTTGATATCATCCTTGGAATGAACTGGTTGGAATTCAACCAGGTTCATATCAACTGTTTTGCAAAGACGGTTATTTTTCCTGAAGAGGTTGGTGCCGAAGATGTGACTATGTCGGTTAAACAGATGAACCTAGTTGTGAAAGATGGTGTTGTGGTATTTATGTTGTATTCTGCAATAGAAGCGGAGGGAAAAAGCAAAGAGTGATGGATTGCCAGTGGTGAATGAATTTCCAGAGGTGTTTCCGGAAGACGTTAGTGAATTTCCACCTGAGAGGGAGGTAGAATTTACTATAGATTTGATTCCTGGAACTAGTCCGGTGTCGATGGCGCCTTACCGTATGTCGGCATCTGAATTAGCGGAGTTAAAGAAACAGTTGGAGGAGTTACTTGAGAAGAAGTTTATTCGTCCGAGTGTTTCTCCGTGGGGTGCTCCGGTGTTGTTGGTTAAGAAGAAAGAAAGTTCAATGAGATTATGTGTTGATTACAGACAGCTGAATAAAGTTACAATAAAGAATCGGTATCCTTTGCCAAGGATAGATGATTTGATGGATCAACTAGTTGGAGCTTGTGTATTTAGTAAGATTGATCTGAGATCTGGATATCATCAGATTCGTGTGAAGTCGGAAGATATTCAGAAAACTGCATTTAGAACGAGGTATGGACATTACGAGTATTCTGTTATGCCGTTTGGAGTTACTAATGCACCTGGTGTTTTCATGGAGTATATGAACAGGATATTTCATCCGTATCTTGATAAGTTTGTGGTGGTGTTCATTGATGATATTCTAATTTATTCAAAGAGCGATGAAGAGCATGCAGAACATCTCAGAGTTGTGTTGGAATTGTTGAAAGAGAAGAAGCTTTATGCGAAGTTGTCCAAGTGTGAATTCTGGTTAAGTGAAGTAAGTTTTCTTGGCCATGTAATTTCCAAGAATGGAATTGCTGTGGATCCTACGAAGGTAGAAGCAGTATCTCAGTGGGAAGCGCCGAAGAATGCTTCTGAGATCCGTAGTTTTCTGGGTCTTGCAGGTTATTACAAGAAGTTTATAGAGGGATTTTCCAAATTAGCGTTACCGTTGAATAAGTTGACCAGGAAGGGTCAGATGTTTGTTTGGGATGTTGAATGTGAGAAAGGATTTCAAGAGCTGAAGAGGAGGTTGACAAGTGTTCTGATCTTGATTTTGCCAAATCCGACTAAGTCTTTTGTTGTGTATTGTGACGCATCATTAATAGGATTAGGTGATGTGTTGATGCAAGATAAGCAGGTAGTGGCTTATGCTTCGAGACAATTGAAAGTACATGAAAAGAATTATCCGACTCATGATTTGGAGTTGGCAGCTGTTGTGTTTGTTTTGAAGTTGTGGAGGCATTATTTATATGGTTCTCGGTTTGAGGTGTTCAGTGATCACAAAAGTCTGAGGTATCTCTTTGATCAGAAAGAGTTGAATATGAGGCAGAGGAGATGGTTAGAATTTCTAAAGGATTATGATTTCGGTTTGAATTACCATCCTGGTAAGGCAAACGTTGTTGCGGATGCCTTGAGTAGGAAGTCCTTGCATATGTCGATGTTAATGGTCCGTGAGTTAGATTTGGTTGAGCAGTTCAGAGATTTAAGTTTGGTATGTGAAACTACTCCAAATAGTGTGAAATTGGGTATGTTGAAACTGACTAGTGGTATTCTGGAAGAAATTCGGAATGGACAGAAGTCCGATGTTGGGTTAGTTGATAAATTGACATTGATCAACCAAGGTCAAGGAGGCGAGTTCTGGATTGATGAGAATGGTGTTATGAGATTTGGTAATAGGATGTGTGTTCCAAATGTTGCAGATATTAGGAAGAGTATTTTGGAAGAAGGACATCGTAGTGGATTGAGTATTCATCCTGGTGCTACTAAAATGTACCATGATTTGAAGAAGTTGTTTTGGTGGCCGGGAATGAAAAAGGAAATTGCTGAGTTTGTGTATGCTTGTTTGGTTTGTCAGAAGTTGAAGATTGAGCATCAGAAACCGTCAGGATTGATGGAACCGTTGTTTGTTCCGGAATGGAAATGGGATGGAATCTCTATGGATTTTGTGTCTGGTTTGCCAAGGACATCGAAGAATTGTGATTCTATTTGGGTTATTGTTGATCGGTTGACGAAATCTGCTCACTTTATTCCGATAAGAATGGATTATCCGATGGAAAGGTTGGCAGAATTATATGTTGAGAAGATTGTGAGTTTGCACGGTATTCCTTCTAGTATTGTGTCGGATCGAGATCCGAGGTTTACATCTAAATTCTGGACGGGATTGCAAGAAGCTTTGGGTACTAAGTTGCGTTTGAGTTCCGCTTATCATCCACAGACAGATGGTCAGACGGAGAGAACGATTTAGTCGTTGGAAGATTTGTTAAGAGCTTTTGTGTTGGAGAAAGGTGGAGCTTGGGATAGTTATCTACCATTGATTGAGTTTACCTACAACAATAGTTTTCATTCGAGCATTGGTATGGCTCCGTTTGAGGCATTGTATGGTAGGAGGTGTCGGACACCGTTGTGTTGGTATGAATCTGGAGAGAGTGCTGTGATTGGACCGGAAATTGTCCAACAGACTTTGGAAAAGATTAAGATGATTCAGGAGAAGATGAGGACTTCTCAGAGTCGTCAGAAAAGTTATCACGATAAGAGGAGGAAAGATCTTGAGTTTAGCGAAGGAGAACATGTTTTTATGCGAGTTACTCCGATGACTGGTATTGGTCGAGCTTTGAAGTCAAAGAAGTTGACTCCATGTTTTATTGGTCCGTTTCAGATTACCAAGAGAGTTGGAAAAGTTTCTTATCAGATTGCTTTGCCGCCGTCACTTGCAAATTTGCATGATGTTTTTCATGTATCTCAGCTAAGGAAGTACATTGTTGATCCGTCTCATGAGATTCGGGTAGACGATATACAGGTACGAGAGAATTTGACTGTGGAAGCGGTACCTGCGAGAATTGAGGATCGGAAGTTGAAACAGTTGCGAGGCAAGGAGATCGCGTTGGTAAGAGTGGCTTGGGGAGGACCAGCAGATGGAAATATCACTTGGGAGCTGGAGAGTCAGATGAAGGACTCGTATCCCGAACTGTTCGTCTAAGGTATGTTTTCGAGGAAGAAAACTCTTTTAGTTGGGGAGAGTTGTGACACCCCAAATAATCCGATTATTAAATAATTAGAAATTTTAATTATTAATTTAATTGGAAATTTAATTATTGGTATTTTTGGATTATTGGAATTAATTTAATTAATTAAAGGAAAGAAGTATTGGTGGTGTGAAGAGTGATTAGAGGGTGTGAGGGGTAAAATACTCTACTCTTACTAACTACTAATTTAATTATTTTATTGGAATAATAAAAGGAGTATTAAAAGGAAAAATAAGAGAAAGAGAGTTATTTTGGAATATTCATCATACGTGCATTTGAGAAGAGGAAAAAGAAGGAGAAAACCGGAAGCGTCAGAATTCGAAGAACCCACAAGGTAAGGGGTGATTTCAATTAGTTAATTCGTATTATCGGTTTAGATATTCAATAGTATGGATCATAGTATGTTAGGGAATCCCGGTTTGGAATTCTAGGGTTCCGTAGAATTGTCCATATTGCGTCGAATTGTAGGTTGAAAACCATTAGGGTGTCAGATGATAAAAAGGAATGATGAAATAATGTTGTTTGATGTTATAATGGTGCAAAATGGATGTGTTTTGGTGTTTCTCATGTTGCAATTCGTATGGGTATGTTTGGAATTGGTTTAGAATGAATAAATGTTGTCAAAAGTGCAGAATTTGACTCTGCAGGTCGTGGGAACCGGTTCCCAGTGGAGAGGAAACGGGTTCCACTGTGTGAATTTATAAAAACTAGCAAAAATGCACGTAGGAACCGGTTCCTGTATAGGTAGGAACCGGGTTCCCATACATTTTTCCAGAAGCGTGATTTTTGAACTTCGCAGGAACCAGTTCCTGCATATGTAGGAACCGGGTTCTGCTGTAACTTTTTAAAAAATATTAAACTTTGAAAATTCATAACTTTCAAACCGTAAGTCCGTTTTGAGTGCCGCTTTGGACGTTATTTCTTAAATTTAATGCTCTATTTTATAAAATGAAAAGATTTCCTAAAACCTGAAATTATTTTGAAAATGAGTCAAATCCCGGAATAAGTGATTATTGGCTAACGCACATGGGTGTGTATGTAGCAGTGAACCTGTGATGGATAGATGTATTAGTATTGTGTGAATGAAAGGCATGTTTATGTTGCTAATGATGGTGTGCATGATCGTTGAGATATCATGTTTTTGGTTTTGGTTCAGTTATGATAAATTGATGTATTTAATAGACTGATTTGATGTTGCATGCTAGTGATGTGCGTGCATATGCATTGTTTTGGTGAAGTTAATTCCCATTGTGTGGAATTTGACTTGTATTGCCGTTAACCGATACCCGGGTGAGGATGGGTGGTTAGGCTGGATTCGTGTCCGGGTGTTTATGGACGAATCGATGGTTGCTGTATCTGGTTGATGATGGATCAGTGTTGGGTGACTTGGTCACGTGTTGGTACCACATGCATTGTGTCTGCATTTGTGTTTGCATGGAATTGTAACATGTTATGATGTCTTCCAGTGTTACAATTCTTTGGTTGATTATTGATTTGTGCATAATGACTTGTATGATTGGAACTGCGTGTTGAATCTGAATTTATGCTAAAATGGGTGAAATAATATGCTTGTGATATAATGTTGATTGAGAAGCTTATAATGCATGTTAATTATGAGAAATCTCACCCTTACTTTAACAATTTCAGATTAAAGTTAGCAGCTCAGGAGTTGGTGAGGATGGCTCTAGAGCTATGTTACTTTAAGTCCGCGTGTCAGTGTCGTGCTCTGATAGGTTGTAACACTGGGGAACGTTTAGTTGAGAAATTAGTTATTATTCAATTGTTTCTTTGAATTTCATTGAGAATAATTATGTTTTGGTTTATTCCGTTTTGGTTATGGTATTTTTCCGCTGTGTAAGACATGGTCTTAATTTGATTGAACTATTTGAATAATGACCCTCAGTGTAGCATGACTACTGTTTTATTGGAAGTTTTATTTATTTCATAATTGTGACATCCCTTGTTCCGTGTTAACTCTGATGGAATATGTCTTTAATCATTGATATAATTATCGGGGTATTTTAGAAGGGGTGTTACAAGGCCAGTTCATCAGGAGATCCTAGAGGAGGAGCAGACTAGGGCCGATCATGTCACTGGCGTGTCGCCTATGTATCATCATATCATGGTTATTGTGCGGGATGATATTGATAGAGGTTTGTTTCCTGATGGATCTGATGTTAGAGGTGTTCTAGATGCCATCATGGTGGAGGCTCAGGAGGCTTTGTGTTACAGGAGGCCGCTAAGAATGCCTCGAGGTTGACAGGATGACTCATCATTCACCATATCCAGTAGTATTTATTGATGTATCTGTATTTTGATTTTAGTTTTTTGTTATTGTATATGGATTACATTTTTGAGTTATCCCTTTATCGACCACTGACATTTTTTGTGATGTGTACTAATATATATATATATATATATATATATATATATATATATATATATATATATATATATATATATATATATATATATATCTTTGTTCCATGTGTATCGGTTGTATGTTTTGTATAAATTTTTGTCTGTAATGTGAAACAATGAAAAAAATAATACATTTTCTTGTCAGCTTTACTTTTCCTACTACTGTCAACATTAAAATCGAAAATATATTATCAATTTACAACCACAATTATATTTCTAATTTTAAATCAATTTTAACAACAAAAAAAATACGTACTAAAAATACATTTTCAATTTTCAAAAAAACATTTTAAAAATTACATAGAACATTTCTTTTGAACATCCTAAAAACATTCTCCCTTCGAGATGATTCAACCACAAATATCTTTGGTAATGATGGCTGTATGCACATTTTCCACTTTCAAACTCTATTCCATAACACTACCACGTTTTTCTAACTTTAAATTCAACCTTGGATTCCCTCTCGTGTTTGTATTCCTTTTAATTACTCCTGACATAGTCAAATTGTTCGTCTGGTTTTATGCCTTTTGGGGTTTTGTCCCATATCCAAATTTATAATTATTTCACTCTTCCTCATGTGTATGGCTACATGTCACAGTATAAGAAAGCATGCATGATAAATATCACGTCACATTTTATTCATTGATTTTGTCAATATTTTAACGGCTCTAATTTGTTTTAAGTCTTCCTAAAAATTCTCTCTAAAATTCTCAATAAGTTTTCACTCAAAAGTTAATTTATATTGTTACAAATCACTGCAAAAAATTATAAGAGATAAACAGGCCCATCTCAAATTACTTTTAAATATCCTAAATAAGTTACTTTTAAAATTGAAAAAATAATCTATGGTTCCTCAATGCCATATTATTCTTATTTTTTTAATTTATAATAAAGATAAATTAAATGGTTAGTAAGGCATTATATAGAAAAATATATATATACTCTTATAATTGGAAGCTTAGAAAATAATTGTCAAACTGGTTTGAAATAAAACATAAGCAAACAACTAACATATAAAATGATATTATAAATTTTGCTATGTGAAAAGGAAGATAGTGTATTAATATTAAAATAATTAAATATTTTAAAATTTATTATAATAAAAATATTTTTGTTGATAAAAGTTATTAATAGATTATAGATAATTATTTATTTGTATTTAACTCTTATTTATTAATAAAAATTAAATATTATTTTTAACTAATAACTTGATTTTATGTTTGTCTATTTTATCTATTTTAAATATTTTGAATAAGTTATTTATTAATTTAAAAAATCAAGTTATTACTCTTCAATGCCATTTTGTTATTGGGTTTTAATTGGTGATAATGATAAACTAAATGGTTATGATAAATATGTCTTAAAAATCAATCATTAAACAGATAATAATTGGAAAGTCAATAGAGAGACAATGCACTAATTGTATTTAACTCTCGTTTATTAATAGTAATTAGATATTATTTTTAATTAATAATTTGATTTTATGTTTGTCTGTTTTGTTTTGTCTATTTATAGTATTCTGAATAAATTATTTATTGAATTGAAAAAATATAATTTATTACTATTTAATGCCATATTGTTATTGATTTTTAATCCAGGGTAATGATAAATAAATGATTATGATAAATAGGTTAAAAAATCAATAGTTAAATGGTTAGTAATTGGGAAATAAATAGAGGCAATGCACTAATGATAATATCATTTAAATGTCTTAAAAACCAAGTGAATGTAAAAATAAATACAATATTTGCAAGAACATTTAATTATGTGTTACAAATTCTTCTATCAATTAAACCATCGAAATTGATAAAAATATCACGTATATATCGTGTTTATCAATATCCAAGACTCTTTATATTACATTTTTATCTTTGTGTAGATAGAAAATCATAATAAAATTTAGTTTGCATAAAACTATAAAAATTTATGTTTTCAATTTTTTTAATATTTCATAGATGTTTATATTTTTAAATGAGAAAAAATATATAAAAATAAGAGAGATTGGTGAAATTTTATCACTATAATAAGATAGTTAATTAACTGTTTTCTTAATGATAAAATGTAAATAGAAGTATTATAATTATAATATTAATATGAAGGAAAACATGTAGGTTATTAGTTATCATCCCACCAACAATTTTATTCAACCATATAATTGTAAGCCCTTAAATATATTGATATCCATTTTATTAAAATTCTTATTTATATCATAATACTATTTAATTTCTGAAACATTTATTATTATACATGATTTCTTCTGAAAATAGAGAGAGTAGAATGCATGCAACAATAATTTATACTCAAAGCACAAGTATATCGTTAATATGTCTTATAACAAAAACAATCTTAACGTTGTTGTATCTCCTTAAAAATAGCTATACAATAGTCAATAATAGAGTCATATTCTAATCTAGTATAAATTATATCGTAAATATCATCAACTACTTTTTTATAGTCAAGTATAAAAGTTATATTTATCAGACATATTGTCATGATCCATTGTAGCGCATTACAAAAGCTCTAAGTTTCACACTCTACGGCTTGAAGATTCGTGTGACATTAATCCGTTCTAGCAATAAAGAACGACCATAGTCATCCCTCACACACATTCTAATACCCAAGAAAGCTTGTTGTTGAAATATGACACCATATACATTACATTTTTTGAAGGGCTCATCTACACTACATTTAAATGAACCACTGGAGATATGTTTCCATTGGATATTAGATGGAGGATTTACATGAACCACTGGAGATATGTTTCCATTGGATATTAGATGGAGGATTTACATGAAGTAATTCCTTTGTTTCTTGCAGGCATGTCTACATGAGCTAAGCATACATTATGTTCCAACTATCACTCCATCAACAGGTTCATGTTTCTCATCCCGAAGTTTTGGATTCCTCTTTTTTCAAATACTCCATGTTAAAATGATTTACCATACGGAAGAAATACATCATAAAACCCTTGACTAAGAGCAGCAGGCTATGTAAGGGAAACTAGAGATACACATTCTGCCAACAATGTATATCAATTACTTATTACAAGATCAATGATATGACTTACTATTAAGTAATGAGAAGAAGTAAGAGAGGATGTGTTAACCTGAACACTACTCTCTTCATGAAACCAAACATCTAACCAAATATAAATCGACTTAAAGGAGAGAAAAACATAAGAATAAGAGGGAGGTTTGAGTTGTGTTAGAGTTTAATATTTTTATTTATAAATTTTAGATAAAACCCAATTTAAACTAAAGTGTTGGAGATACAGAGATAAGGGAAGAGAGATAAACACTTGGAACTTATCCATGATCACCCCATAATCCAAAGTAATGTACAATCCTCTCACATTTGAGAGACTTTTATTATAATCCAATTGAATACCATTTCAATAAGACATATTATAGTCCAATTGACTTATACCTTAAATTTTTTAATAAAAAAGAACTGACTATAACTTTGTCTCTTTGTCTTCTTAAAAAGCTAACAACAATTTAGCCATTTATGCATAATTCTGAGAGTGTTTAATAATATATGTAGCTTCATTTATTAGACCATTGAAGGATTTTGAATGATGAGATAAGATTTATTATGGCCCATTGTACTATAGAGCAGGATAATTCTACATAACCTTGGACTCACAATAAGAATTTTACCACATGACTTGTACTAGTGTGTCACATTTAACTTGTACATTTGTATATTGTGTACTATTGTCTGTTGTCTCTCAAATTCAATCTCATTACATTAATATGGAAATCATGAAAGCTATTCTTCAAAGAATAATCTTATAAAAATTCACTTATTGACTACCAAAGGATAAACTCATGAGAGGATAAAAACTTGGTCTTTTTAGAAGAGGATGAAAGTGTTGGACTTATGCAACATTGAGTTAACCATAGAGAAAATGATAGATTGTGTAGCTCATTAAAAATATAAGCATCCACGTCCATCATACTTATTTGGGTTCTTTAAATGAGACCCACATATTTTTTTATATTTTTTTACACTTTTCAATTTTTTAAAACTCATCTACAATTCTCAAATATTCATCTAACTCATCAAAAAATCTAAAATGAGTCTCACTACACTCCACAATATATTACATAAAATATAATTAAAAAATTAATTCAAATATATCAAAATACATTAAAAAGACATACCTTTAAAATAAGGTTAAAATAAATATATATTAAATAAAAAAATACATGATACAAATAATTCATCAAAATTACATTTAAAAAATCATAAATTCAAAAATGCACCACTAATACGAATTATAAGAAAAAGATAAATTTAAAATAATTTTTAATTATTGTCATTCTCATTCCCAAAATGTTGTCATATGTGTTCTATCAAGTCTTGCTGAAGACGTCGATGAATTTGTTTGTCACGAACATCAAATCTTCTATGTAGAAACTCTTGAAAATCAATATTAGAATCATTCGGCAATATTGTTGGGTCATTGGTCAAATGATCATAAGAAAAATCAAAATTTCCATCATATGCGGCACGTTCATCTTCAACAATCATGTTGTGTAATATCATGCATGTATTCATTATGCGCTGGAGTGTGTCTAAGTGTCAAGATCATACTGGGTTACATATGATCGTAAATCGGGATTGAAGAACTCCAAATGCTCGTTCAATATCCTTTCTTGCCCCTTCTTGATATTGGGCAAACAATTTTCTCTTATCACCTTGTGGCATCGGGATACTTTTCACAAACGTGGCCCATTCAGGATAAATACCATCTGATAGATAATAGCCCTTGTTATATTCAGTACGATTAATTGTATAATGAATATCGGGAGCTCGTCCTTGCAGAACATCGTTGAAGATATTTGATTGGTTCAACACATTAATATCGTTGTTTGAACCCGCTACACCAAAGAATGCATGCCAAATCCATAAGTCTTGTGAAGCCACTGCTTCAAGCATAACAGTTGGTTTCTCATTATCACCTCGAACATATTTCCCTTTCAATGCAACTCAACAATTTTTTCATTCCCAATGCATACAATCAATGCTCCCTAACATGCCTGGAAATCCTCGTGCTTCCCCCATTCGCATTAGGCGTTTAATGTCTTCAGCATTGGGCCTTCGCAAATATTGTACCCCAAAAATGCTGATCACTCCTCTTGTAAACTTATCAACACATTTTAGTGTCATGGTTTCACCAATTCTCAAATAGTCATCCACACCATCAACAGATATTCCATAAGCGAACATACGGATAACAACCGTGCATTTCTGTAATGGCGAAAGACTTGACCTACCAGTTGCATCAACCATCATTCGAAAATACTCATCATGTTGTCCCAGAGCTTCAACAATACAAAGAAACACATGTTTATGCATTCGGTACCTTTGACGAAACTGCTCATTTGTGTATACATGAGTTTCTGAAAAATAATCATTGAACAATCGATCATGCCCCTCTTTACGATTCCTCTCTATATTCCTTCTTTGACATCTAGGCCTTTTAGAGCTTGAGGCTTCTTCTTCCATAAACAGCCTCACAAGTTCTTCACCTGTATCATCATTCACAAAATCCATGAACATTTTTGCAATGTGGGAAGGATTAGAAGGATTCATGTGAAAAGAAGTTTGATATAGATGAAGATGATAAAAAGTTATAGAAAATGAAAGAGGTAGTGAATGAAAAGAAGTACTATGAAGTTTAGTGTGCATGTTAATACTATTTATAAGATTAGTTTGTAAAGGCTAGTTTGAATTTGAATAACGGCTAGTTTGAATTTGAATAATTAAGCACAAAATTCATAATCATACAAAATAATAATAAAATACATAATCATACTAATTAAGCATATAATACATAATCATAATAATCCAAACTACATAATCATACTAATTAAGCACAAAATAATAATCATACTAATTAATTCAAAATACATAATCATACTAATTAATTCCATAATTTTCTCTAATCATGTCGCACAATATTTCATGAGCTTGTAGTTGTCTTGCATTCATATTTGATGTATCTTTTGAGAGTATTTGTAGATCATTCATCTTTAATCTTTCCTCAGCAATCTCATCCTTCTTAATCTTTGCATCAACCTTTTTTCTCTCTATCTCAAGTTTTTCACCCTCAATGCGTACATAGTCCTATGCAAACATTGACATCAGATCAATTTTCATTTTTAAGTCATCTTTCAAAGAACCATATTTGACATTGGGTGTAGAAGACATTTCCACAAGATTTTCTTTCTCCTTCCTTTTGGTTGCCTTTTGACCGATTGGACGACCTGACAAAGTAGGTGATGATGAATCATATTCACTGCTTGTTGGTGTTAATGGATTATAAGGCGAAGAATATGCTCCTGAAGCTGAATTCTTTCTTCTTTTTGTAGAAGCTTCAGATGAACCTGCGAGCCATTTAGGTTCATCTTTCAATAATCTCCATGCAGCCTTAAATGTAAACTTTTCACCTTCATCTTGGAAATAGATTTTATATGCAGCTTGCATGATATTGTTCTCGGAACTCCCACTTTATTGTGTAGACACGACTTGTTTGTAGCATCCAATAAACTTTTGAACAGATGGATTAATTTTGTGCCATCGCCCTTTTAGTTGCGCCAGTTTCCTTTCTTTGTAATTAATGTCACGATGCTTGTTGTAAGCTTCACCGATCCTCTTCAAAAAACTATCTCCTTTTTGATCAATCCCGACAATTGAATCCTTTGAAACGTTGAGCCATGTTTGAATGAGAACTTCATCCTCTCTTTGTTGGAACCTGTTTATGCGTATTCACAACCGATACAGGTGCAACTTCTTCACTAAGGTTAGTAGTTTCTAAGCTACCTTGAGTGCAAGATTGTGGTATTTCACGTTCTTGATCATTTGATTGCACACCACTACTACATATTTGAGTTCCATGAGGCATAGTGGGGTTAGTTGATTGAGATGTAAATTGTTGATATTGATATGGATAAGGTGGTGTATAGTATGAGTAATTTCCAAAGTGTGGATTATTTTGTAGATTTGGAATAAATTGAGAGTTTTGAAAGTTTGGATTATGGTGTGGATTTGAGATAAAAGGTGCATTTCTAAAGAATGAGTTACTTTGTTGATTTGGAACAGAAGGAGGACTATCACCATTTTGTATAAAATTAGACCAAGGGCTATTTTGATTAGGATCCATTGACAAATAATGTGTAGAAGAAAAAATTTAAGATGAGATAAAATTAATAGTTTAAAAATAGACTAGTTATGAATGAAAATTATAATAAAATTACTAACTTATTTATAGAATTCAAAAATATTACCGTTATTATTCAAAAATGTTAAAGTAAAAAATGTTAACGTTATTTTGTTAATTTCAAAAATATATTACCGTTACTTTATTTTTTTAAATAGTTATAATTAATTATATAGGTTTAGTATAAGTTATAATTAATAATATAGGTAAGTATTAAATGTTATAGTGTTTTTTTATTAATATTACTAGTCTAGGTGGCAAGTGTGAACCTTTTCCAAACTTACCAACTTCACAAATTAAACAACTCATATTCTTTTTCAAATATCCATTAATTCTGACATTAATGGCTTTGGTTACTGTGTAAGAACTTAAAAAGCAATCGATAGTTGTGCTTTAACAACATTGAAGTTATCGAGACACATGACCAAGTGATATTTTATCAGATGTTATGTCACGCTGCTTAATGATTAAGTTTCCAAATAAAATTTACCAAATTTATCTTGAGTTAAGATGATCATTATAAACAAGTAGAATTTCACGTTATTTATAGAGTTTAGAGTACTTAAAATATTTTCAATAATTTTATTCACGTGATACACACATTAGAGAATAAAATTACTCCGTTACATATTATTATCATTAAAACATAAATTAGAGGTCCTTATAAATCAAACCAATCACCCTTTTTTGATAATGACAACCGTATTTATTTTGATGAAAATGTTTAACTTTTTGAGAGATATTGAATCATATAGGACCATGATTAAAATCTCCCTTGAGACAATGTCAAAATTTAAAGTGAAAATGATATGTGCAAATAACATTTTCAATAAATAATCTTGTGAATTCTCTTAAAAAAATAAATTTTGGCAAATTTTGAATGAGTTTAATAGATATACATTGACAGTATAAAACAGTTTTATACTTTCTTTTAATAGTAAATTAACAATCTGTCATGTCATTACATTTTTTTAAAATAAAAGAGTAATGTGTCTTGATACATGGTCGTGATTGATTGACAGTGTAAAATTAATTTATCCTATTAATGTATCACCTATTTAAATATTTTAATAAACTAAATTGCCTTCCCCCTTTAAATAAAATATTTTTCTCCTTGTGTTGTCTTCAAACAAAAAAGAGTGGTAAAAACATTTCAGAATGTACTAAATAAATTAATCTAGTAAGATGACAAAAATAAAATAAGATAAAAATTACAAAAATAAAATAAAAGAAAGAATAAATATAAATAAAACATAAACAATGTATTAAGGTAATGTGAATAAAAATTCCACCGGAAGGAACAACAACATAGTTAAAATAATAAAAATGTGTGACAGTAAATGCGCTACTTTTCACACAGACCACCATCAACGAGAGGGAACAACAATATAGTTAAAATAATAACAGGATTCTACCATGAATGGTGGTCCGTGGTAACAAAGAGTGTGATAGTAAATGCACTATTTTCTGTCACAGGCTAATGTCCATGCTGAAAAATTGGAGAGCGCGATACATTTCACCACAATTGGAAATTCTAACCATGATGAAATATAGTCAGCATAATTTTTACAACGGTTGAAACTTCTAACCGTGATGAAATATTAGTCAACTCACTTTTCACAATGGTTGAAAGTTCTAACCTTGTGAAAAGTCAGTTAGCCTAGTTTTTCATTTTAGCCACATGCTTTAACCGACTACATTGATAACTTCCATCAAAAGATAGAATTTAAATATTTTTAACATAACAATAACAACAATTACTATAACAAGAACATCAATATCAACAACAACAAGAATAAGAACTGCAAGAACAAGAACAAAATCAAGAATAACAAGAACATAAATAATAACAAGAACAAAAACAAGGAAAATAACAAGAACTAGAACAAAAATAAAAACAAGAACAAAAACAAAAACAATAATAATAACAAAAATAACAACAACAACAAAAAAACAAAACCAATAGAATCGTTAAATAATAAATCTCAACAACAACAACAACAAAACAAAATCAATAAAATAGTTAAATGTTAAATCTCAAAAACAACAACATAAAATAAATTAGTAGAATTGTTAAACAATATATTTTCATAACAACAAAAACAACAACAAGAAAAAACAACAAAAATTAAAAAAAAAATCAACAAAAATCATTGTATTGGTAAAAAAGTACATGTGTGTGTGTTCCTCCAGCAAGGGAAGGAGGACTCAGAGGCCTTAGTAGGTATATTACGTTGTATGGTGGTTAGGACTTGTCCATGGTGGAAGCCATGTATGGTGGTGTTTTACGGTGGTTTAGATGTCCTTCTCACGTGAAGCGAAAGACTTTGTTATTGAATTGAAGTACTTATGTATAAGCATATATGGGATGTGATCAGTATCACTTAAGATTTGTCCCTCTCCTGTGTGAGGCCTAATGGACCTTGTGTTTCGGTAATCATTAGTGGCGGCAACCACTTCGTCATGATATGGAGAAGTTGTTAACCCCCTAATCTTCAAGAGGTAGTGATGGAATCTCTATTCTTTGACTAACGACATTACACACATCATTAATTCCTAGGAAGAGCCCTCTATACTTGTGGGGGAATCTCCTAGGCGATACTATTTTTTGGGCGAGGGTGCCCTTGTTTAGGATACTCACAAATATAGCACTACATAGTCCTCAAGCACGAGGCCTTTGTTAATGGAAAATTTCTTTCAAGAAATCTTCTGTTTGAGGTGCCCCCCTCGCCTTTTTGTGAGTCCCCTAGATGATGGAGACTATTTAATTAAATTGTGAGTCCCTCAACTAAAACTGACTATTTAATTAAAGTGTGAGCCCCTCATCTTAGGGCAAGTCCCTCAGATGAAGGTGAATATTTATTTAAAGGGTGAGTTCCTCATCTTTGAGTGAGTCCCTCAGCAAAAGGTGACTATTCATTTTAAGGGAGAGTCCCTCAACTTTGTGTGAGTCCCTCAATTATAGGTGACTATTTATTTGTAGGGTGAGTCCCTCAGCTAAAGGTGACTATTTATTTGAAGTTAGAATCGCCTATTAGATAACTAGACAATAGAGGAATATGCCTCATTTCCTTTTATTAGACTCTAAGATGTCAAAACGCCAATCACTATTGAAAGCTTGAGTGCTTTAGTGGAAAAATAGTGTGGGTGGCATTGAATGCACCTCATGACGGCGTTCTTTGGGAAAATCAGTTTATTCTCTTTTGCTTACACGTGTCTTCAAGGTGTAGAGACTTTCCCGCTTCTCGTGGTCGTTACATCATTGGGTAAATGTATGACTTACGCTATTGGGTTTCCCTTATATTATTTTGGGAAAACCCTTTCTTTTATTTTTCTTTCCCATTTCTCTTTCTCTAGAAAAATATACCAGTATAGGGCAACAGTGGGAAAAGTGAAGAGCTCACTCTTTTCTTTGGGTGAAAACATCTTGTATCCCTTTTTTTTTACCCAAAGCGACCATGGGAAATAAATGTAAACCCATTCAAGTTAGAGACATTGCGTCCATGTATTGTTCTGTGAATAGGATCAATAAGTTTAGTTATGGCTTTAGGTTTTCTAGCATATGACATGAGGATGGTGTGAGAATGGAGCCTTGTTTAGAGGGATAGAGGGCCAACATAAATACCTTAGGCAAGTCGTTTACTACCTATTTTTACATCTACCTTCCCATTATTCATGAGCTGAGAGCTTTAATTCCATTCATTTATTTTAAAATGGATTTTATGACAGATATAAACTTCACAACTTCTCAGATCACCCAAAATGTATAGGGTATACTCAGGGCTTTTTCAGATATTTGGTTTCATCTTAGGCGTATCCCCTACTGTGAGGGTGCTCCTCTATTTCTTTAGTACAAAGATTCTCCCTAATAATGGTTGGGAAACATTGCAACCCTTTCTAGGCGAATGTCTGATAAAGCCCTTTGTGAACCCTTACGAGGTTTGAAAAGACAAGTTTTCATGTGTGAGAGGGTAAGGAAATGATTTTCCAGCCATTGTATGGGTGAATGGTGATCCTCTTTTCCTTTTATCATGGATGCCATATTTACTGATTACTCAAAGGACGAACCCAAGTTTTTATTCCCCCTTGATCAAGAGGCAATCTAGATCTTGTGATGTTTTGTTCTCTAGAATCCATTATCCTCATTACTCGGGACCGTGAAGATGGTAATGAAGTAGAGGTGTACTTAGGTATGAAAGAGTACATTTTTCTCCCTAATCACATATTTATTATTTTTGTGTCCTAACAACATTTTCCTCAGAGGAGACATGGAGGAGATCCTTCTTGACAAGAGGAGGACACTTAATAAAAATGCAGATGGCACAGCAGCGAGCGAGCCTTCCTTCGCCTCTCTTCTAAGATGTGCCAGGTGATAGGGGGAAAGGCAATGTGAAACATCACGAGTTGGATAAGATCGCCTTTCCAAGATTCCACGACAGGAAGATGACCTATTTTGGCCATCAAAGAGCTATGTGGTAGGACAAGGGAACGAGAAAGAAAAAGATGAGTCTTTCCCTCTTGAACCCTCTTTGTGGAATAACCATTCCTTTAATATAGATGAGTCTTTTGATTTCCACTTATCCTTCTTGGAGAATTTTCCAAGTGATTATCAGTCACTCCTTGACATGTTCTTTTCGCGGTGCGAAAAATACCCAAGCATAACAAATGCTCGAAATACAACAGAGTCGCCACCGAAGTTTATTTATTCCAAAAAGAAAGAGAATATCGATAAAATCCTTAAAGAACAAAAAATTGTCGTCGCAACCAAATTTAGGTTTAGGAGTTGATTATGTGAGGGGAATATATTATCATCCTTCACATTCGTTATACTCAACAAGAACTATTGGTTAGTTTTGCAAAAGAGTGTTAGTGAAATGTTTGTTATCTTGTAATTATTATGCTCTACTTAAAAAAGGAAAGAAAAGGAAAGTTTTTATGGTTTTTTATTAACGTGCTTGATGAGATGTTGACTCTCGCTCCTACGTATTCTCAGGTGCAATGGGAAACTCAAGGCTACGTAGTTTTGGGTAGCAGATGTTTGTGGGTTGGTCGATTTTAGCGAAAGATGTTCAGATCACATTCGAGCGAAAAATATTACTTACTACCCAGTCATGGGAGTAAGTTATATTGTGTGTCCATCATATTAGAATGGATACAAAATAATTCAGATTCTCGCAGATTATGCCTAATCACATTCAAGCAGAAAATGTTGCTTGCTACTCGCACATGGGAGGAATAAAGTGTTAGTTAGAGTTTCACATCGAAATAGATAAAGTATCATTATTTTACGAAATGGATTTTGTTGCGCTAGGACAAAAAAAGAGTTTGATTGGTTGAGTTTTTTTAGGTGGATGATAAATATTCTAACAATAAGCTCTAAATCTAATATCCAAATATTCAGAGAAGAAAGAGGCCTACGCCCAATTAATCCCTTTTCACACTTTTTTGCAAAATATGTGAGGCGAATAGAGTCACGATTCCTTAAGGAAAGACAAGTATTCTAACAGTAAGCTTTACACCTAGTATCCAAATACTCGGGGAAGAAAAAATACGCCCAATCAATCCTTTTTTCATCTGCAAAAGAATGATCTAAAATTATTTAATTATTCTGTTTTTGTTTGGAAGGCGAGTACTCGAACAATAAGCTTTACAACTAGTATCCAAGTACGCGGAGAAAGAAGAGGCCTATACCCAATCAATCCCTTTTCGTCATATTTATTATGAAAATATTTTGGAATCGCCTTTGATTTGATAACGCGGGAAAAGAAGTTGGTGTTGACCAAGTGTTAGATTTTCATTCATTTAGAATTGATTTGAAAAGTTTTAATTCGATGGCGGAATGGTTTTAAAAATACACTTGATGTTGATCAAGCATTTGATTTTGCTTAAAATGGTTAATTTTATTTACGAAGGTGAATGAATGCTAAGAAATTGATTTTTGTTTGAAAATTTTTTAGTGTGATTTTAAAATGTACTTGATGTTGATCAAGCACCTTTGGTTTTAGTATTTTTGAATGGTTAATTTTAATGATCATTTTATCTTTTTGGATTAACAATTATGCATCAA